>PVKA01040645.1:0-18608 GCA_004027165.1 Ctenomys sociabilis | reverse complement strand
TTTTTTTTTTTTTTTTTTTTTTTTTTTTTTTTTTTTTTTTTTTTTTTTTTTTTTTTTTTTTTTTTTTTTTTTTTTTTTTTTTTTTTTTTTTTTTTTTTTTTTTTTTTTTTTTTTTTTTTTTTTTTTTTTTTTTTTTTTTTTTACTATGGAAAATCGTTTTAATTTGGCAAAATCCCATTTGTTTATTCATTGTAATACTTCTTGTACAATTGGGAGTTTGCCATACAGATATGCCCAAGAATGTTACCTACTGTCCTCCAGCAGATTTAGTGTTTCTTTTTGATTATTTAGATCTTTGCTCTATTTTGATATTAGTTTAATGCATGGAGGGAAACATAGGTCTAGGTTCAATCTTTGGCAATGTGGAAACTGAGATTTTCTAGAACACTTATTTAAAATGCTATTATCCAGTGATGGTGTTTGGTCCCTTTGTTTAAGATACAGCAACTGTGTTTGGAGTTGTTTCTTTATATTCTATTCTATGGCATTCATCTTCAAGTCTTTTGAACAGGATGTGTAAAATACTATATTTTTGTCACCAAAGCTTTGTAGAATAATTTCAAATGCTCTGGGAAGCAGGGGCAACCCACGAAGTATCACTATTAAGTCTCCTGAATAATAGTTTTAGAAGAATGGTGATTTTGAGTATGGTGATTGTACTTATCCAAGAACAGTGGACATCTTTCAATTTTCTGATATCCTCTTTGATCTCCTTTTTCATAATACTGTAGTATTTTCTTTTTGATGGTATTTTGATAGTAATTTTTCTCTTAGTGAGTTTGTTATTTGTGTACAGAAACACTGTTTTTTTGTGCCATATTACATTTATTGACTTTGTATTCTGCTACATGACAAAGTTTAGTTATTAATCCCACATTTTTTTTTTTTTTTTGGTCTTTTGAAGGTCTTCTACACAGAGTATCATATTATCAAAAAATAATAATTTAACTTTTTTCCTTTATTATCAATATTCCTTTTAGTTCTTTCTCTTGTCTAATTGCTCTGGCAAGTATTTACAGAACTACATTGAACAGAAGAAGTGATTGTGGGCAATATTTTCAGTTCTTAACTATTTAGTATAATGTTGCCTGTTGGCTTGTCATAGATGGCTTTTATCAGATTGAGGTAAAGACTTTCTATTAAGTTTTTATAGAGCTTTCATCACAAATAGTTTCCAAACTTTGCCAAATGCTTTTTCTGTGAATACTGAGATGATTATATGGCTTTTATCTTTTTTTTTGTTGTTATTGTTTGGTTTTTTTTGAGACAGGGTCTCACTATGCAGTTCAGGCTGGCCTTAAGCTCACTTTGTAGCTCAGGATGGTCTTGAACTCACAACAATCCTCCTGCCTCTTTGGTTCTATTAATGTGGTGTGTTACATTTATTAATTTGAGCGTGTTGAACCATTCCTACATCCATAGGATGAATCCCACTTGGTGATTGTGTATGATCTTCTTGATGATTTGCTGCATTCTGTTTGCCAGTATCTCTTTTCTTTAAATCATTTATTTATTTATTTATTTATTTATTTATTTATTTATTTATTCATTTATTCATTTATTCATTTGCAGTTTGGTCTCATAGTGATCCTCCTGGCTCAGCCTCCCTAGCACTGTGATTATAGGCATGTGCCACCATACCTGGTTTCAGGGCCAGTGCTGTGTGCCTGGGGTTCCAGGGCTGGCACAACACATGGAACTGGGGATCAAACTTGTATCTTTGCGCTCACCAGGCAGGCACTTAGTCCATGGAGCAATCTCCCCAGTTCCACCATTATCATATTGAGGATTCTTTTTTCATTTATGTTCATTAGGTACATTGATCTATAGTTCTTTTTCTTGATTAGGTCCTTTTCTGGTTTTATAATGAAGGTAATGCTTGCCTCTGGAAATGACTTTAGCTATACTGCTTCCCTTCTAATTTATTGCTATTTGAAGGATAGTGGCATTAGATCTTCAGTAAAGTTTTTATAGAATTCAGCACTGAATTCATTAGGCTTTTCCTCAGTGGTAGTTTTCTTTTTTTAGTACTTCTTCAATTAGATTATTTAGAATTTTTGTATCTTCTTGATTTAGCTGTGATAATTTATATGTAACCATGAATCTATCAGTTTCTTCTGAATTTTACATTTTATTTAATTATAGGTACTCAAATAAGGCAGCGTATTCTGGATTTTGTAGGTTCCATAGTGATGTTACACTTTTCACTCTCAATTGCATGAATTTGTGTTTTTCTTTCTTTTAATAAGCTTGGGTAGGGCTTTGTTTATTTCATTTAATCTTTCAAAGAACCAACTCTTTGATTCACTAATTCTTTGCATTCCCTTTTTCTCTCAATTGCATTAAATTCTGCTCTAGTATTTATAATTTCTCCATACTAGCTTTGTTTTTTTTTTTTGTTTGTTTGTTTCCAGAATCTGGCCTTCTTTATCCTTTTTTAAAATTTATTGATTTATTTATTTTTACTAAAGAACAAATAGCAATGAGACAGTTTCAAATCAAATTAAGAAGACAGATTCAATAATTAATACATTGAAAATTGTTTTTGTAATGGTTTGTTATCATACAAGGTGCACGCATGATATTCTACTTATAGACACTATTATAGCACCTGTCTCTAATCAATGAATTAAGAGAATATAGCTGTATATTTACTTTATTTTTTAAAGCTGAATTATAGCACAGTTTCAATAATTAATAATTTCTACCTTATCTTCCTAGTGCTTGTCCATAGTACTGGAAGCCAGCATAATATTTTGTCCAACCACTATTAGTAAAACTCTTGCTTCTCATAGAACTATGCAGAAGCACTGCATATTTATCCTAACTGTACTGTTTATACAAACACAGCATAGTTCTTCTTTTGTATCTCTCTTATTTTGTCTAGACCTGTCAAAGAGGAGCACTGTGTTGTCATTAAACCATTATAGGTGCCTGAACTAGGCGACACAATCAAACACAGTCCAGAAGTTCATAATAATAGTGAGTTATCTGAAGGAGTTGTTGACTATAGCCATTTATAGCTCAACTTATAATTATGGCCCCATGCTATGTACCTCATTTTTATACTTTTCTGCTGGATGGTTAAGACTGAGATAAAACAAGACCTACATAACAAAAATGTAGCTTTTGTATCTCATGAGGTTAGTCAAGTTCCCTCAGGGTTTATCTTGTAATCCGGTACCTCACTCTGTAGATCCTTTGTCTGTGTCAGACATGTGGATGAGTCAAGGCCATTGCTCAACCAGTTTGCTCTCTGTGAAGGTCTGAGAGAAAGTTTTCTCTCCATGTGACTCTCTCCAGGCACACTATAGATCATTGATTGCCTTCCTCTGTGGATACATAATCTCCTTGATCACAAAATTTGGGGCACAACTGAGTTCCATGATGTTACAGTACAGAATCTCCTATGTCCTGAGTCTTCACTGAATTTGAAAGGCTAGGGACAAAATGTTGGCTGATCTTGTGGCTCCTCTATTTCTCCAATTTTGATCTGTGAACTTAGGTTGTTAACCATCCAGAAGAAAAGCTGATTAGTACCCTGCAGCATATGCCATTCAGTTTTCCCTAACTATCTCACTAAATTCTTTTCAGTTGTTGTTATACTTTTCTATTTGTATTACTTTTTTTGACTTCTTATACTAGGGAGACTATAAGATATCTGCACATGTGTGTCTGGTTTATTTCACTTATGAGTATATGTTCAAGTGGCATCTACTTCAATATAAATGCCTCAAGTTTATCATTCTTTATAGCTGACTAACACTCCATTATATACCATATCTTTTTCAACCATTACTCGTGTGATGGACATCTTGGTTCTTTCCAAGACTTGGATATCAAAAATTGTGCAGCTATAAACATAGATACACATATATCACTGTGATATAATGTTTTCAGTTCCTCTGGGGAAATTCCCAGTAGCGAGATAGCTAGCTTGAATGGGATTTCTAGTCCTACTCTTTTGAAGAGTCCCCACACTGATCTCCAGAATGGTTGCACCAGTCCACATTCCCACCAGTAGTGAAGTGTGCCCTTTTCCACACAACCTCTCCAACATTTGTTGTTTGTTGATTTTTTTATGATAGCCATTCTTTCTAGAGTGAAATGATATTTCAGTGGTGTTTAATTTGCATTTCATGGACGGCTAGCAATGTGGAGCATTTTTTCATATATTTATTCGCTTCTTTAATATCATCCTCTGAGAAGTGTGTACTCATCTCAGATGCCTATTTCTGGATTGGGTCTGTAATTTGAGGGCCCTAATGCATCTTAGTTCTTTATAAATTCTAGAGGTCAGAACTTTATTTCGGTGCCTATTAGTTAGGATTTTTTGGAAATTTGTCACTTTGTTGACAATTTCTTTTGACGTACAAAAACTTCTCAATAAGAGTTGATCCCAGTGGTGGCGCATGCCTGTAATCCCAGCACTCGGGAGGCAGAGGCAGGAGGATTGTTGGTGAGTTCGAGACTAGCCTGAGCTACAAAGTGAGCTTAGGCCAGCCTGAACTGCAGTGAGACCCTGTCTCAAAAAGACAAAAAAAAAAAAAAAAAAAAAAAAAAAAAAAAGAGTTGATCCCAGTTGTTAACTCTATCAAGTGTTTCCCATGCAAATACATGTTTGTTCATGAACTCTTTGCCTACCCCTATGTCTTCAAGAGTTCCTCCTACTTTCTCTTCCTGGAGACTGCATGTTTTGTTTTCATGTTTAGATCTTTAATCTATTTTGACTTTAGCTTAGTGCATGGTGATAGAACTGGGTCAATTTTTAGTCTTCGGCATGTAGAAAGCCAGTTTTTCCAGCACTGGTTCTTAAAGAGGTTGTCTTTCTTCCAGAAAGCTTGTTTGGCCCCTTTGTCAAACATCCAGGTGGCTGAGTGTGTTTGCAGAGGCTTCTGCATTTTTTAATGTATCCCATTGATCCTCAGGTCTATTTTATTGCCAGTACCATGTTGATTTTATCACAGTGACTTTGCAGTATAATTTCAAGTCAACAATTGTGATGCCTCCTGCCTTGTGTTGGTTGGCCAGGATTGCCTTTGCTATTCTAGTATTTTGTGGTTCCAAATAAGTTTTAGGAAAATTTCTCTAGGTCTGGGAGGTATGTTGCTGGCAGTTTGATAGGGCTTGCATTAAATCTGTACAACAATTTTGGGAGTATGAACATCTTCACAATGTTGGTTCTTCCTATTCAGGAGCAGGGAATATCTTTCCATTTTCTGGAATCCCCTATAATCTTTTTTTCTTAGGATGCTGTAATTTTCTGTGAAAAGATCTTTGATTTCCTTGGTTAAGTGAATTCCAAGGTATTTCATTTTATGCAGTGCTATTGCAAAAGGTATTGTTTGTGTTGTTTCCTTCTCAGTGTGTTTCTTCTCTGTGTAGACAAATGCTATTGACTTTTGAGTATTGACTTTATATCCTGCTATGCTACTGAATTTCCATATCAATTCTAGTAGTTTCTTGGTGGAATTTTTGGGGTCTTGCAAGTAAAGTATCGTTTCATCTGCAAATAGTGATAATTTAACTTCTTCTTTACCTATTCTTGTTCCTTTTATTTCTCCCTCTTTTCTAATGGCTGTTGGTGATGATTCCAAAACTATATTGAATAGGAGGGCTGATAGAAGACATCCTTGTCTTCTACCTGATCTAAGAGTAAAAGATTTCAATTTTTCCCCATTTAGGATTATATTAGCTGTTGGATTGACATAAATGTCATTGATCAAGTTGAGGTAGAGTCCATTTATTTCAATTTTCTGTAAGGTTTTGAACATGAGTGAGTGTTGGACTTTATCAAAAGCTTTTTCTGCACCAATTGAGATGATCATGTGGTTTTTGATTTCAGTCTATTAATACAGTGTATTACATTTATAGATTTTCGAATATTGAAACATCCTTGCATCCCTGGGATGAATCCTACCTGTTCATAATGTATGATCTTCTTGATGATTTGCTGTATTCTATTTGCTAAGATTTTATTGAGGATTTTTGCATCTATGTTCATGAGGGAGATTGGCCTGTATTTCTCTTTTTTGGTTGTGTCTTCCCCTGGTTTTGTTATCAGTATAATACTTGCCTCTAGAAATGATTTTGCATGGACTGCTTCCTTTTCAATTTCACTGAAAAGTTTGAGGAGTGTATGGATTGTATCTTCTATAAATTTCTTGTAGAATTCATCCATGACTTAATCAGGACCTGGAATTTTCTTTGTCGGTAGGCTTTTTACTATGTTTTGTTTTTTAGTTGCCTGTTATTGGCTGATTGAGAGTTGTTATATCTTCTTGGTTCAGTTTTGGTAATTTGTACCTTTCGAGGAATCTGTCCATTTCTTCTGTGTCTTCTATTCTGTGAGCATAAAGATTCTCGAAGTAACTATTGATTAATATTGATTAATATTCTGAATTACCACTGGGTATGTGCTGATTTCACCCTTTTCATTCCTTATTACTTGTATTTGAATTTTTTCTTTCCTCTTTTTCATGAAGTTGGCTAGAGGCTGATCAACTTTGTTTAGTCTTGCAAAGAACCAACTTTTTGATTTGTGGATTCTTTGAACTGTTTTCTTCATCTCAATTGAATTAATTTCTGTTATAATCTTTATGATTTCTTCCTGTCTTTGGGCTCTGGGTTTGGTTTGCTCTTCTTTTTCTAGATATCTGAGGTGTAACATTAGGGTGTGTATTTGTTGCTATTCTGGTTTCCTAATGTGTGAGTTTATAGCTATGATTTTTCCTCTAAGAACTACTTTCATCGCATTCCATAAATTCTGGTAAGTTGTGGTTGAATTTTCATTGAATTGCAGATATTGTTGAATTTCTTGTTGAATTTCATCTGCGACCCATTGATTGCTGAGTAGGGTGTTGTTTAGTTTCCATGAATTTAGTGGGTTTTTCTGGTTTCTTTTGTCATTTATTTCTAGTTTCACTGCACTGTGGTCAGATAATATGAATGGGATGATTTTTATTTTCTTGCATATGCTTAAGCATGACCTCTGGACTAGTATGTGGTCTATTTTGGAAAATTACCCATGTGCAGCTGAAAGAAATGTGTATTCAGCTGTGGTTGACCGGATCACTCTGTGTATGTCCACCAAGTCCATTTGTTCCAAGCTCTGATTCAGTTCTGCTACTTCATTGCTAATTTTTTGTTTAAAAAAAAAAAAATCTCAATTATGAGTAAAGATAGGTTGACCTATCTTTTTGAGATCAGGGGGTGTTAAGGTCTCCTGTTAAGATTCTGGTCTTCAGTGTTAAGTTTTTCATGTCCATTAAGATTTGTCTTATGTAGTTGTGTGCTCCTGTGTTTGGTGCATAGATATTTATGAGTTTTACCTCTTCCTCTTGAATTTTTCCCCTAAACAATATATAGTGGCCTTCTTTGTGTCGTTTGATCATTCTTGAGACTTGAAGGTTTGAAGTTGAGACTATCTAAGAACAGAATTGCTACTCGTGTTTTTTTCTGAGGTGCTCGGGCATGTCGTTGACTTTGAGCCTATGAATGTCTTTTCTGAGTTAAGTGTGTTTTTTGTATACAACATATTGCTGGATTTTGTTTCCTAATCCACTGTGCCAGTCTATTTCTCTTAATTGGTGAATCGAGTGCATTTACATTGATGATTATAATTGAAATGTGTTGACTTATGATTGTCATGGTATTTACCTGCTTTTTTTTACTCCTTTTTATCCTGTGTTTAATTGGTTGCCCTGTTTAGTGGGTTCCCTCCGTTCTCACTCGTGGAGTTCTGGTCATTGTGGTCTCTCTCTAGAACCTCTTTCAGTAGTTTGTGTAGGAATGGCTTTGTCATCATGAAATTCTTTAGTTGTTCTTTGTCGTGGAAGTATTTCACTTCTCCATGAAACTTGAAAGAGAGTTTTGCAGGGTATAATAGTCTGGGCTGGAATTTGTTTTCGTGAAGGACTTGAAGAACTCTGCTCCATGCTCTCCTTGCCTTCATGGTTTGTATTGAGAAGTCAGCTGTAATTCTGCGGGTTTTCCTTTGAATGTCATCTCATTCTTCTCTCTAGCAACTTTCAGTATATTATTCTTATTTTTGACTTCCAGGATCTTGACTATTATATGTCTTGTTGTGCTTTTACTTGAGTTAGTTATTTGGTGTTCTGTATGCTTCGGTTACCTGAATGTTGGATTGTTTCCTCATATTTGGGAGGTTTGCTGCAATTACTTCTGCCCATATTCTTTTTATATCATTTCTCTTAACTCCTTCATTCTCATTCATGCCAATTAATCTCACATTGTTCATCTTGGCATTATCTTGCATGTGATGGATTTTTTTTTTCATGCATTCTCATTGTTTTTAAGAGATCGTTTCTCACCTTTTCACTAGTTGCACCAGCATCCTCAAGATCTGAAACTCTGTCTTTGCTGTCACTCAAACAGTATTGTTGACTCATAATTGAGATTTTTTAGTTCTTCTATATCTCTTTGACTCTCTTTCATGCCTTCCATTTCTTTTCTATATTGCTCATTCCAGGAATCCTTCATATTTCTTATCTCCTTTTTTTTTTTTTTAATCAATGTCTTCTTCATAGGTAGCTCTTAATTCTTTTACTGCAGAGTTTCTTCCAAATTGGGTTTCCTCTATATATTTCTGGAATTGATTCTCTACTTTAGATGCTATGATTTCAAATAATTCTTTTTGTATTTCAGAAATTATTGCTGCTTTGAGTTCCTCTTTTCCTTTCTACTGTTGTTTCTTT
This sequence comes from Ctenomys sociabilis, assembly GCA_004027165.1. Taxonomy (NCBI): domain Eukaryota; kingdom Metazoa; phylum Chordata; class Mammalia; order Rodentia; family Ctenomyidae; genus Ctenomys; species Ctenomys sociabilis. The sequence goes on along the minus strand of PVKA01040645.1, from coordinate 9,891 downwards.
GCTTGTGATGCTGTTAATTCATATGTCTCAGCTGGAATAGTGTTCTCTGCACTTGTTCTGGGTATGCATTGGGTTTCCCCAATATGTTTCTGGATTTGATTCATTACTTCAGATGCTGTATATTCAAATATTTAGTATTTTTTTTATTTCCGGCATTATTCTGGTCTGAGTTCCTCTATGGCTTTCTGATTTTGTTCCTTTGCTTCTGTCTTCATTAATTCATTCATTTCAGCTGAGCTAATGTCCTCTGGACTTATTGGTGGACTCAAGGCCCAAGACTGCATTTTTCTCCTTGTCTTTGTCATTTTGTATAGCACTGATGTCTGACCTTTGGTGTGGAGCTTTGGTGCATTAGCGTGTAATGAGATTTGGATGCCAGTCTATTAAGTTTGAGTTATGCCAGGCCTGGATCTAGCTGTTGTGTTCATTTACTTTTTGCTGCAGTTCATCTGGTACAACTGTGAGCCTGTGGTTCCACTCTGTTAGGTCCCTGGTCCGGGGAGCACTGGGGAGCACAGATGCTCTCCCTCACCCTCACTAGGCCTGGCGGGGGTGGATCGAGTGCCAGGAGATTCACAGAAGTTCTCGCTCCCATAGTGAGCTTGGGGCCAGGGGCTCCAGGTAGTTGCCAGGCAGGCCTGTCTGGGGTGACTCAGGCAGGTCTCTGGCTGGAATGTCTTGGGGCCTGAGGCTCTGGATGGTGCAGAGCATGCATAGGAAGAAGCCAAAGGTTCTCCCTCGGACTCACCATACACTCACCAAACTGGGATGCCGAGAGTCCTGAAAATTCCAACTCAGTCGGCAGGCTTTGGGGCAGGGGCTCCAGGGAGTTGCCAGCAAGTCAGTCCTGTATGTCTCAGGCTGGTCACTTGCTAGGCGGGCTTGGGGTCGAGGACTCCAAATAGCACAGTGTGCACGGGAAGAAGCCAAAGGCTCTCCCTCAGACTCACTACACATTCACAGAACCGGGATGCTGAGAGTCAGAGAAATTCCTACTCGCTTGGCAGGCTTGGGGGTAGGAGCTCCAGGGAGTTGTCAAGTGAGTCATCCCTGTATGTCTCAGGCCAGTTGCTCTAGCTTTGGTGTTAACATGCTCTTCTATTTGTAGAATGCTAAGGTTTGTCATTAGGCTATTTATTTAATCTCACTCTGTTTCTCTGATGTGGCAATTCGCAGCTATAAAATTCCCTCAAAGGACTGTTCCGAAGTTTCTGATATGTCATACTGGCATTGTTTAATTGTGGAAACTAATTTAGTCTTCATTTTAATCAGTGACCTACTGATATTTTATTTATTTATTTATTTATTTATTTTGTGGAACTGAAGATTGAACTCAGGCCCTCGAACTTGCCAGACAAGCGCTTATTCTACTGAGCTATTTTCCCCAGCCCCCCATTGATCATTTAAGGGGTGGTTACTTAATTTCTATGTACTTTGTACTTTTTTGTGGGGCTTTTATCATTTAGTTCCAATTTCATTGCATGATAATTTCCTTCCTCTTCCTCATCCTCCTTTTTCTCCTCCTTCCTTCTGTGGTATAGGGGATTGAACTCAGGACCCTTCACTTGACAGACAGGCCCTTAAACCACCTAAGCTATCCCCCAAACTGATAGATTCCATTCTTTTGTACTTATTTAAGCATATTCTCTGACAAAGAAAGTCACTACATACTTATAGTCACATTTCTCTCTGTCTCCCTTTATACTCTCTGAGTTTGTATGGAAGTTACTCAATTCAAGGGGACCCCTCTCCGTAATCTAATTTGTGACAGTTTTTCAAACTGGTGTATCAGGCCAAAGGTATGGGACCCTGCTTCTGAGGCTTCTACTACAGATTGCTGCTGGTTTGGGACCAGTGATTAGGACCTGATGTATGTCCTGGTGTTTGTGGGACCAGCTCCAGATACCAGGTTGAGGCTTCTGCCGCTTTGGCACACACAAATGAGACACAGGGGTGTCCAAGACTAACATCAAGAGATTCTGGTAGACTCTGTGGCAGAACAGGGTGCTATATGGTGTCCCTTGGACATCCTGACCACAAAGGACATCAGGGAACCTTCAACACCTGCTGCCAACCATGAAGAGGACCGGCATAATGTGCGGGTATGACTCTACCTGGTCTCTGATGATCACCTTACTGTGCCTGATTGACCTGCTGCTGAATGGCTACCATAAAGGTCAGGAGTGTCAAGTAATGACACACTCAAGACTGGAGCTCCTTGAGGAAACTCAAGTAGCTTAGGACTAATGATGGGCATTAGACTGAGTCTCCAACCACTCTAAGTCAGGTGCAGACCCATAGGAGCTGGGCGTGGGATCAGGCAAATGCAACATCCTGGGTATAGATTGAATCCAGATCCATGTTAACAATATGTGCTCAGTAGATGTCCTCGTGCACAGGGTACAAATGACACTCAACAGTGAACCATGTTTGCCTATGATTCAATATTGATGATTCCAAACACAGGCAGCATTCACTTGGTTACCCTCTGAGAGTCCTAGCTTAATTAGGTGGCCAAGGAGATAATATCTCCTGCCCTTGATCTCTTGCCCCTGAGTCCCTGCTCTATGCCAGTGATAATGCTGATTGTCTGCTGCCTGTTCAGTGTTTGGAGAGAGTGAATGATGGGTTAAAGGGACCATTGCATTGAGCAGAAGAAAGGTAGCCTCTTTAGTAAATAGTACTAGAAAAACTCACTTTCCATGTGCCAAAAGCTAAAATTAAACCCATGTCTATCACCATGCCTAAAATACAGTCAAAATGGATCAAAGATGTAAACATTACAACAGAGACAATAAATATGCTAGAGGAAAATGTATTCAGGAATTTTAAAGGCATGGGATATTAGAAAGATCACAAACAAAAAACAAACTGCATAGGAAATATTTCAAAGAATCAACAACTGAGATTTCATCTTTTTGAAATTTCTGCACTTAAAAGAAATCACCAACAGATTAAAAAAGAAAATCCATGAATTAGGGAAAATATTATAGCTGACTGTCCCTTTGACAAAGGCCTTCTATCTAGAATATATAAAGGATTTTTAAAAATCAGGCCCCCAAAATTCAAAGACCCAACCCAAAAATTGGTGTCTTCACAAATGAAGAAATGCAAGTGGCAAATAAATACATGAAAAATGTTCAACATGATTGGTCATTCAAGAGATGCAAATTAAAACATGAGATTCCATCTCACCCACAAAAGAATGGTTAAATCAAGAAGTCAACTAATACCAAATGCTGGAGAGGGTATGGGGAAAAAGGAACCCTTCTCCATCATTGGTGGAAGCGTAGACTTGTACAAACTCTATGAAAATCAGTGTGGAGATCCCTCAAAAAAGATAAGATTGGAGGTCTCATTCAATCCATCTACTCCCCTCCTGGGTATTTTCATAGAAGAACTGAAAACATCATACCATAGAGATGTATGTGCTATAAACCCTGTTTATAGCAGTTCAATTTGTCATAGCACATCATATGGTCTCCCTAGTGAAGGAAACTGAAAAACTAAATAAAATCTGAAGGCTACTGTAGATACTGTGAAAAGGGAAAGAATCTGCCTGAAAGAAAGCAATTATTGAGATGAAGAGAAGGACAAGAAAAGACAACACTATGAAATACAACAAATACTGTCAAATTCATATTATTTTGTTTAGTGAAATTCTGTATTGTTATAGAATCTGTTTATTAATATTTTGTATAGCTTTAAAAAATAAAAAGAAATAAATTATTGGTAACCATGAGACTCACTTTAAAAATATTTAGGTACTTAATTTGCTTTATTCACCCATATAGTAGTATATATGAAATAGAATTGTGCTTAATATGTGAAAATGTTTCCTTTGTGCAAGGAATATTATAGGCCCCGAAGAGACAAACTCAACTCATTTATAATTTTTAACTATTATGTGACATTTTTCTGCATTAAATACAGTAATAAGACAATGTACTAGTTAATAAGACACAAAAAGAGGGTGAGCTAGGGCAACCAGTAAATAAAACCAAAGTAACAGGAAAAAATAAAAAATCAGAACCACTGTCATTCCCCTAGTCAAAGCACAATTTTTTTGGTGTCTTTCCATTCATATAATACCTAACATTGTACATTAAGTTTTTAATATCATAGAAAACTTGGTTCTTCCATGAAATTCTTTAAATTCTTGATAAATTTTTCAAAGTAGACATTATTATGAATGAAAAACAATCAACCAACCAGTACCTTTTTTTTTTAACACTGACAATATTTTACAGAAACTTTTTAAAAGTTATCATAAACTTTTTTTTTTTTTTTTTGTCTTTTTGAGACAGGGTCTCACTATGCAGTTCAGGCTGGCCTTAAACTCACTTTGTAGCTCAGGCTGGTCTTGAACTCACAACAATCCTCGTGCCTCAGCCTCCCGAGTGCTGGGATTACAGGCATGCGCCACCACGCCCGGCTAAACTTCTTTGTCTTTTTTCCCCTCAGCCTCAAATCCATCAACACCATCATTATCCCTTCTTCATTTCCTGTTATTGTGGATGTTAAAAGGTTGGCTCATTTGAGGTAATGGATCCATGCCTAGAACTTTCTGAATCTGGTGGAATCCAAGGAGTCTCAATGCAAGCTGCGCACTGGATGTGCAGCGTCTTCACGCTGCTGGTCAGTCATTGTTGCCAAAGTATCAAAGGGATCCTTTTCACAAGGATCCAAAAGCCCAGGACTACCTTTAAGAGTAATTCCTGAAGAAACTCTTCTCAGGGCATCTCCTGGGCTCTGAGGACTAGAGGCACTACTAATTGCTTTCTCTAGTAATAACTCCATGGCCCAGCTTGGAAAGTCAGACCAAGTTGGAACTCGCCGACAGAGATCGCAGAGAATTTGAATGATAATCACACATGACTGTAGACCACTAGCGCTGGCCTAGAACCACTTAGCGTGGCGTAGAGCAGCCAGAGCGTCAAGGCATTTTTACCTGTCCCAGACATCCCGTGGGTCTTTCACCATACCTGAGGTTACATCTCCTTCCCTCATCTTCTCTTCTGGAATAATTGGAGATGTCAAGGTGATAATGACTTGCATTTTAGGTTCCACACATGAATTCAAACTTATTGCTGCATCAGATAAAGCACATTTTATGTCATACTTTTCAGGACTTATAACAGCAAGCTGCTTGGGTAGATTTTCAGCAATTCGACTTAATAATGTCTTTGAAGGTTTCTCTGAGCACAGCAAAACAAGGTTGACATTTCTATCTCCTCAGAGAAGTAATCCTTTTGCCAGTGCTACTCGCAACATTCCTTTCAAAGCTCTTTCTTACCTCCCTCTTTCTTATCCTCTCCCTCTTTGTTCTTGCTCTTCTCATGTTTAGACAAACTGTCTGAAACAAGTTGTAAAGCACATTCAGTGACAGAAACAATTTTCTGAACTGCCTGTAACTCCTCTTTCATGGGATAAATGGTTGCATGTTTTGTCATTATGTAACAATCATCAGATGAATCAGGGTGACATAAAGGTGCAGCACCCTGTGGCTGAGGAGGCATGCCTGGTCGGACTCCCAGAAGACCTAATGGACCTGGAGGACCATGAGGATAGCCTCCATCTGGCATTTGGCTGTGACCATCCCAATGATGCTGTTTTTCATTCTTCTCCATTGCAAGTCTTCTTCATAACTCCTCACTTCCATTCTGCATCATTCCCCTTCTTTCCTTCTTCGCCAATATTCCTCTTTCTACATTTGCTTTCTCATTTTTTCTTCCTGGATTTTTCTTGCTCAGATACTGGGTTTCAATTCCACTTGCAAATCTGGATTCACTTTTTTTATACTGAAGTCTGTGTCTTCGTCCTGTTAAGTGCATTTCTTTAGCACTGGGATCATTAAAGCTGCACTCACACAATTTACAGTGGAATTGAATTACATTTCCTTCATCATTTCATACCTCTTCTACATAGTCATGGCTCACTGGCTGCACATTGCTCTGCAAAGCTGCAAGAGATGCAGGTGTGACTGCTTCTGACACCACATCTGGCTTTACTTCTGGAATCTGCACAGCAGAAGCAACAGAAGTGCTTTTTATATATTCAGTTCCTTTTAGGTCTTCTGTTTTATTACCTGTGGACTGCAGCTTATTGCCACTGACAGAGTTTATTTTGGGTGTAGATTGTTTCTTGGCAGCCATATTGGTAGGCACTGCTGATACTTTAATGTTAGATGTGCTATTAAGAGATGAGTTTCCTGTTCATGTAAGACCTGTCACAAAAGAAGTTGCAATTGAAGGGTTTGCGCTACAATTGTTTGCTGCCGTGTTTGAAGGAGAAGCATTTGGTTTTGAAGCAGAGACAGCTGCTGAAGAAGTAGCTTGGCTAACAATATTTGGTCTGTTGAAGGAATACGTTTGCCGAGTTTTGTGTGTAATTTAACCACTTTGTGATGCTTGGCACCACGAATGTGGGAAGCATATGCATCTGCGCCTGTACAAGACACATCACAGAGCTCACAGTGTAGCTGATTTTGAGCCCCACTAGCAGAGCTGTTGCTGCTGCTGGTATTTGCTTCTTTTTTTTTTTTTTTTTTTTTTTTTTTATGTTTCTGTCCTTCTAAGTGCTCTTTTTAAGTCTGGGGTCCAGCACAGCTGATCTTAAAAACATCACAATAGTGAATCTGGGGTAGTTTTGGAGGCAGTTTTGGTTTCAACTGTTTATTCTAGAATGGTGTTTTTTTAGTAAAGGTGTTCAGGCAGCTGCTGCTGCTTGCTTCTGTAGGTGTTGTTGGTAGTAGGAAGACACAGCTGAACACACTGCTGCTTCATAACCTGAACAAGATGTACCAGAATAAGCAGCTGCTGTGGTACTGCAAGTAGCACTCTGAATATAGGATGGCACCACAGAAGCCGCAGCTGCTACTGGCTATAGGGTGGAGGACACAGGATAAATGGAGAAAGCAGTGGTAGCCAGACTGGCTGAGGCTGGTTTTATGGCTGTCACTTGTCGTGTTGGCTTGAGTGTACTGAGTTGCACCTTGGCTATAACCTGCTTTGGGAGCTGTCCGGTAGTAGGTTTCTGCAACTGAAGGCTGAGCTTGGGCAGCGGCAGCTACAGCAGCTGCAGTTGCTGTTGGTTGTTGGTAGTGCTGCTCACTGTCGTAAGCTACAGCAGGAGCTATGGCTCTTACATATGAGTATGAGTCCTGGTAATTCTATGTAGTAGCCGGGTGGGGTGGTGGTGCTTCTTGTTGCCTCTGGGTATAAGCATACTCAGTTGCTGAATGTGCAGTGAGGTAGCCTCCACATGCAGCAGCTGTTGCTGCAGCTGCAACTGCTACTGGAGCAGGTCTGCTAACTGCAACTGTGGCGGCTGCTGCTGCATAGGCAGCAGTAACTGTGTGCACAGCTACTAGGGCCTGATGGACAGGGTAGCTAGCAACTGTAGTTGGATGAGAATAGGCTACACCTGAAGCTGGCTGCTGGCTATCCAGGACCACAGCCACTGGCGCCACCCCATTGTGGGTGAATCCAAAGTAGTTGCCGGTCTCCATTTTGGCATCTTTCCCCAGCTGGCTGGGCACATAGGTGAAGAAACTACAGGGCACATGGGAATCATGGGCTCGGGCTTCTGCTGCTGAACTCTGAACTCTCACCCGCTGCCTTCCTCCTCGGCCCTGCTCCTCCTCAGCCTGTGTGACATTTTTTTAAAAGTGAGCTGATGAAGCTTGAAGTTATTAGGCTCTTGTGCTTCAATTTCATCTATTATTTAAGAAAATAATTATAGGAATAATTTTAAAATACAACACCTTTTCTAAAATGATTTAATTGCATTCACTAGTAATACAGCCCACACAACATAAATTAGTGTAATACAGTTAATACATTATGGTACAATATACAGAAACAAAACAGAACAGGGCTGGGGACATAGCTCAGTGGCACAGTGCCTGCCTGACAAGTGCAAGGTCCTGAGTTCAATTCCCAACAAAATAAAACAGTGCTATTGTACTACCTGTTCAGGGTCAGCTTTATCTCAGTTTTTAGGCTATGGCACCCTCTTGTGTCAGAAATCTAAATTTTTTTCTGGCAGCTACAACTGCATTTTCCCTCACAAAGGGTCTGTTAGAAGGCAAGGGAGGAGAGGTTTCCCTGGCTGCCTTGCAACAATGCAGGGGAGGTCCTGGAGTAAGAGACTGGCCTGGATTTCCATCTGAGTGACAAAACAGCTGATGGCACTGTCCATACTGATGCTTTTCTTTTTTTTTTTTTTTTAATTAACTTCATTGAGAAACATATAACAATGAGACAGTTTAAAACAGGTTAGCAGGACAGTTACAATAATTAATACATTGTATATTGTTGTCTTCGTAGTAGTTATTCATAGTACAAGATGCAGACATGATATCCTGTCCAAACACTATTAGTACAAATTTTTCTCCCAGTAAATTAAGAGAAAGTAGCTGTATATCCATCCTAACTATTTTGTATGTACAGGTGCAAAATGGTTCTTCATTTATGTCCCCCTTTTTTGTTTAGCTTTATCAGAGATGGGTATTTCACTGCCATTTAAATATTGTACATGTGTGAATCCAACAAAATAATCCAATATAGTCCAGTAGTTAGTCCATAATAGTAGTGGGTTATCTATAGAACTGGCAATGTCAGAAGTTGTTGACTTGAACCTTTTACAGGTCAGCATATTAATATGGCTTTACTTTTTATACCTTGCTTTTTTATACTTTTCTGCTGGATGGTTAAGATCAAGATAAAGCAAGACCTATATAACAAGAAATGAAACTTGTGTATCTGATAAAGTCAGTCAAGTCCCCTCAGGATTTACCCTGTATCCCTGTACCACAGTTTGTAGATCTTTCATCAGTGTCAGCCATGTGGATGAGTCACGGCCATTGCTTGACCAATTTGCTCTCTGTGAAACCCTGAGAGAATGTTTTCTCTCCACGCGACTCTCCTTAGGCACACTCTACATCATGCTCACATTCCTCTGTGGCCCCATAATCTCTATACTCTTTTGATTTGCAACAGATAGAAGAGAAAGCATGATCATCTTGACTGTCTTGTCAGCCTGTGGGTAAAAGATGGGGACAGTAAATTCATGTTTCAGAAATTATATGAAGGATTAAAATAAAGTTTCACAGTTGGGATTTGCAAAAGGAACAATACAATACATGATACATTTTATATGGTTTTTTGTTTGTTTGTTTGTTGTGTTTTAGTACAGGGTCTACAGGGTCTCACTATGTAGAGGTTGGGCTTGTAGTGATCCTTCCTGTTTTTCAGCCCCCCCCCAAGTGCTGGGATTACAAGTACATGCCACCACACCCAGTCTCAGTTGCTATCTCAGGGTTTCCCCTGGGGGCAAGGCCTGCACAGAAAGTCAGTGATAAGACTCCTGGCCCCTGTGTCTGCCTAAGCAGGCTCTTTAATCTGCTGAGTTATCTGTGGCCATCCTTTATATGATTATTTTCTAATGAATCACTGTCGTGCGCAACCTCGCCAGCAAGGAAGACGTGACACTAGACTCTTCTTTCAGCGGTTTATTCAGGACCCTTGAACAATCTTCTTCTACCCCGGGGGGAAGCCCGCTCTTAGCTAAATACCCTCTGGGCGTCCAATCTTGGAAGGCCACGTGGGCACCGCCAATAGGTCCAGGTACGCGGAAGCAAGCCATAGCTTTAGCCTTAGCCATATATGGAGTTGTTTATCACTGAGAGCGCGCTCACCATCGGGAAGGTAGAAGGCGGAAGCCAGCGCCATCTTTCAGGTGTGGCTGCACGCAGCTCTCTACAGTTCCCCCTTTTCGTTTATAGCAACAGGCAAGAACAGAGGCCTGATCTCTGCTGTGCCAGACTGGGACATGTACTAGCGCTCACTCAGGTGTCATCCACCCGAAGAGTGCCAGACCCGTCCGATA
>PVKA01040644.1:0-11852 GCA_004027165.1 Ctenomys sociabilis | reverse complement strand
AGGCCAAGATAAAGCAAGACCTATATAACAAGAAATGTAACTTCTGTATCTGACAAGGTCAGTCAAATCCCCTCAGGATTTATCCTGAAACCCTGTACTGCAGTTTGTAGATCCTTTGTCAGTGTCAGCCATGTGGATGAGTCATGGCCATTGCTTGACAAATTTGCTCTCTGTGAAAGCCTGAGAGAAAGTTTTCTCTCCATGTGACTCTCCTTAGGCACACTGTCCATCATTGATGGAATTCACACACCTACAATATTTAAATGGCAATGAAATACCCATCTCTGATAGAATTAAACAAAAAAGGGGTATGTAAGTGAAGGACTATTTTGTAGTGAAAAAATATATAACTGCATATACAAAATAGGATAGATATACAGCTTTCTCTTAGTTCCATGAGAAGAAAGATTTGTACTAATAGTGCTTAGGCAGGATATCATGTCTGCATCTTGTACTATGAATAACTACTATGAAGATAAGTACAATTATTAATTATTGTAACTGTCTGACTAACCTGTTTTGGAACTGTCTCATTGCTGTTTCTTTCTCAATAAAATTAATTAAAAATTCAATGAAATTAAATTTCAGTGTCTCAGTCACATGAGTACTGTTGTAGGCAGAGCAGGTTTGGATCATTTCCACGCCCATAGAAGGTAATTAATAGACATACTATAGAGTTCATTTATTTAGTAAATAAATACAAAGTAAATTCTCTATTTCTGCTCTTAGAACACCATCCTCAATGCATGCCGGGTAAAAAATGACTGGTTGGAAACCCATCCAGAAGCTTCCATTAATGAGCTGTTTGAGCAGAGGCAGAACTTGGAAGATATTGTGACTCCTATCTTCACAAAAATGGCTGCGTCTCGTAAGTACTGGGTAAAAAGTGGTTTGCTAAGGTTTAGGTTCAATGTTACTAAAGATACTGTGACTTTAACAGTCTTCCTTAAGCAGGCATTGACTTTGTCAGAAAGCCTAACCGAGACATAGCTCTGTTTGATTATTAGGAATAACTGGCAACTGAACTTGTGCTATAGCAAATACCCTGTAGCATCTTGATATCACCAGTATCAGTCATTACATTCTTTATTATCCTAAAGAGAGAAAAACAATAAAACAGTTACAAAGCAGATCAGTAAGGGAGTTACAATAATTAATACATAGTGTATTGTGTTTATAGTGTAAGATATAGGCATGATATCTTGTTCAAACAATATTAGTACAAACCTTGCTTTTCAATGAACTAAGAAACTAGCTATATAACTATCTTGTATGAAAATACATATTTTTCTTTTTCTCTTTCTCCCTTTCATCTCTCTCTCATCATAGTTTATCTTTTCTTTTAAATAATTTCTTCCCTATTCACAGTATCTATTTACATTTTGGATCTTATTTACTTGTTCAGATTCACAATAGTGAGACAATATGATGTTTACACATATGGATCTGATTTATTTCACTTATGAGTATGGCTCAAGTTGCAACCATATCCGTATAAAAGTCTCCAGATATGCTTCTTTATGACTGAGTAATACTCCATTGTATAAAAAAGTCCTATGCTTTTTATCAATTTATCAGTTGATAGAAACTCTGTTTCCAAGATTTAGCTATTACAAATTGTGCTGCTGTAAACATGGGTGCATATATATTTCTGTGGTATCATGATTTTAATTCTTCTAGAAAGATCCAATCCTAGTTTGTTTGTTTATTTATTTATTTATTTTCTTTTTGTCTTTTTGAGACAGGGTCTCACTATGCAGTTCAGGCTGGCCTTGAGCTCACTTTGTAGTTCAGGCTGGTCTCGAACTCACAACAATCCTCCTGCCTCAGCCTCCTGAGTGCTGGGATTACAGGCATGCGCCACCACGCCCGGCACTGTTTGTTTATTTATTTGGTACAGGGTCTTGCTATGAAGCTCAGACTCACAGTGATCCTCCTGTCTCAGCCTCCCCAGTGCTGGGATTATAGGCATGCACCACCATACCTAGTTTTGGGGTTCATGCAGTGCACCCAGGGTCCCAGGGCTAGCAGGACATGTGGCACTGGGGATCGAACCCAGGTCTTTGTATTTACCAGGCAAGCACTTAATCCACTGAGTATCTCCCTGGCCTCCAATCCTAGTATTTAAAGGAGTTTCCATACTGATGTTTGCAGTTTAGGTACCAGTCTAGTCGCTTCACTTTGTGAGATTAGCATGTCTTTGATTCTGAGCAGTGACTCTCGCATTGGAGCACATGTCTTCCTGGAAGAGAAGGAGGCAGATTTAAGACAGAATTCTCAGCATTATAATTTTTATGCGGGGTAAAACCTACTGTGGTGATGCCACCCTGAGTGTGAGGACAGTGCATGTACAGAGACTTAGGGGCACACACACCTGAGATTTTATCTTTTATTTTTTTGTCTTTTTGAGACAGGGTCTCACTATGCAGTTCAGGCTGGCCTTAAGCTCACTTTGTAGCTCAGGCTGATCTTGAACTCACAACAATCCTCCTGCCTCAGCCTCCCGAGTGCTGGGATTATAGGCCTGCGCCACCATGCCCGGCTAGACCTGAGATTTTAACAAAAGTTTTCTTGAGATATAGTTATTATACTATAAAATTGACCTTTAAAAGGGTTGAACCCTTTAAACTCGGTGGATTTCAGTATATTCACAAAGTTGTATAATTGTCACTACACACTATCTTATTTTTGATTACCACCCCCAAAAGAAACCCTATACCGATTAGCAGACACTATTCCTCCCTTTGCCCAGCCCTGCCAACGGTTAATCTACTTTTGTTCCCTGTGAATTTGACTCTTGTGAAAACTTCATTTTCCCTTCCCAAGTCCGCTATGTTACTATACCCCGCCCCCAAGTGCTTTTGTTGTAGTAAGATGTTAGGTCTTGACAGAGCCTCTGGAAGGGTCCCATACTTTACAATGAAGTAATGAAAACTTGAGAAGTTCAGCAATTTATTCAAAGTTATTCTAGTCCATAGCCAAGCTTGGAGCAATAATACTGATTATATGGGAAGAACGATCTCATGGCCTTATATGTACATATGGGAGGATATATGGCCTGATATATCAGTTACAGCAAGATTCAACTAGTGGCTTGTTTCAGCTTGGACATGCTTATCCTGTGTCCATTGTTTTTAAAAGTGGTTTTGTTTATTTATATTATTACAAGTTAATTTAAAAAATCTCTTTCCTTCCAGGTCAAGCGAAAATGACAAACCCATTATAAACTAAGCCATAGCCGGAAGAGAAGTCAAGATTATACTTTCTGCTGAACATATTTTGTAAAAGACCACAATTTCTTCTAATATCAGTAAAGGCAAACCTATTCGTGCCAATTGAAGTGAAGAAAATTGCTGTGAAATTTTATCAAAATGTTAAATGATCAATCACTGTTGCTCAGTTTTACTCTGCTCTAAGTGCTTCTTCAGACTCTGGTTTTCCTCTGCTCTTCCCTGTGCAGCCTTTCACACTCCAACAGGAAAGCACCTGGGTATAAATCACTCACGGAAACCACAGGGAGTCTCTGAAAACTACTTAAAGAGTGTCACAATTTTCTATGTCATTGAGACAAAAATTTCCATTCCAATGGAGAATTCCATTTGAAAAGACATAAGTGGAAAAAAAAAGACCTATTTGGTTATTTCTAGAGGAAAACAATTTTGTTCTTGCTGTCTCAAAAAGAAATCTTTTGAATGACCTTCTGGAGAAAGGGCATATTAAGAACTGTTTGAGGTAGGGTCCTCTGATTATAATTGTTTTTTGTATTGCAATTGAAATTCAGCTGTAAAGGAGATCTAGTCTCTGAGTAAAACCTAAATTTATCATTAACTTCTTTTTATCTTAAGTTAATGAACACTAATTTGTGTAGTGCTATCTTTAGAAGTTTTCTCCTGTTCTGTAGGCTTGATATAGCTATTGTAACTGGTCTCCATGACATTTTCTTTTTTTTAGGGTCTTAAGCATCATACTTAGTTTTCTATTGGTGATTTTTTTTTTTTTTTTTTTTTTTTTTTTTTTTTTTTTTTTTTTTTTTTTTTTTTTTTTTTTTTTTTTTTTTTTTTTTTTTTTTTTTTTTTTTTTTTTTTTTTTTTTTTTTTTTTTTTTTTTTTTTTTTTTTTTTTTTTTTTTTTTTTTTTTTTTGGGGCAGGACTGGAGATAGAACTCGGGCTCTTGCACTTGCCAGGCAGGTGCTTATACTGCTGAGCTATCTACCTGGACCTCTACTGGTGATTAGGAAAGTCCTTTTTTCTAGTTTATTTAATCAAGCCCCTGACATTCTATTACTTTGGTATTTTGGGGGCAAGTTTTATGGGAAAGAAAATGCTTAAAAGGTATTCTTTTCTTTGTTCTTATGATTGTCTCTCTTATTTTTCCTGTATGCTTTAGGGAAGGGTCTACAGAGTGTTCAGGGTTTCACTACTAGATTGTACTCATAGTAATTCTCCTGTTTACAGCCTCCCAAGTGCTGGGATTACAGGTGTATTTCAGCAGACTCAATCTTAATTGCTGTTTTAGAATGCCCCAGGGGCAGGACCATCACCACAGGTCCTGGGGTGGAACCCCTGGCTCCAGAGCCTGCTTGCAGGAACTTTAATCAGCTGAGCTATTCCTGCCCCCCCCCCCCCCCGCCCGATTTTCTCCTCTTTGTCTTGCTCTATAAGCTTGTTTTTCATTTTAGGGAAGAGGAAAAATAAATGACCAGTTCAGTGATACTTTGTCACTTGATATTGTCTCAACTGTGGTTGTTCAGATAGCCATTTTTAAATGTTTCCCAAAGTCATAAGTTTTGACATTAAAAAAAAAAAAGCACAAGCAATTTGGTTTCAATTATCTTAAGGAGGAGAACAAGCCAATATTTTTTACCCCTCTCTTTTGCAGGCCTTCTCCAAAAGCCAGGTGCTTTTGGAGAAATCTAAGGAAGGAATCCTATGTTTGCTCCAGTTTCTTTCTTTCTTTCTTTCTTTCTTTCTTTCTTTCTTTCTTTCTTTCTTTCTTTCTTTCTTTCTTTCTTTCTTTCTTTTCTTTCTTTCTTTTCTTTCTTTCTTTTTTTTTTCTTTTGGCAGAACTCAGGGCCTTCCACTTGCCAGGGAAGTGCTTATTCCACTGAGCCATCTCCCCAGCCCCTCCAGTTTCTTAATACAGGATGTTTCTAGAAGTCCAATGTCCTTCAGCACTGCAATAATTTAGGAAGAGGCCAGGTGCCATTTTTGCTATTTCTACTCTTAACTTTGTATTTTCTGAGCCTGATCTTGAATACTATAATACTTTCCAGGTGAGTATTCATGGTGAGCAAAAAAGGATCCCTGAATTTTGCTTCTAAGATTTCTAAATAAGACCATAGCATTCCTGGAGACTACCTGTAATAAGGTTCTCTCTCCTTTTTCTACTTACTTCTCAATATTCTAAAAATTTTTGTAGCTCTTGATACGTTTGCTAGTATTGTATTTGTAAAATTCCATGTAATGGCACCTTTATGCAAATCCTAACACCTCTACCCTCCTCACAACTTGCTTTTCTGATTTTGTCACCAGTTCCTCTTTCTCACCTTGCCCAAGCGATCGCTCAGAATGCAGTCCCGACCCTTGGTGAAGCAATCCATCGTTTCCTCTTTCCTTATCCCTGTTATTACAAAGAACAAACCCCTTCTTTTCGGGTTCCCTTAGTGCTAGTAGTTGGTTAATTATTCGTGTTTGTTTCCGCATGCAAATGATGGACTTTTTTGAGGGTATGGACCTTGTTATACCTAAGAGCCTATGATAGTAAATCAGTAAATAGTTAAATAAATTTACTTTTAGTTCTGCTTCCTTCATAGCACTCACTACCATGTCAATCATTCACAGATCTTGCTCACATTTATAAAAATGACTTCCAGGCTTTCTCTCCATACATTGCTTACGCTAGTGCTCTACTTCAACTCCTCTAACAGGTCAGCCACGCACATCCCACTCATGGCTCTAGATCTGTTTGCTCTTCTGATTTTCTGTTTCCTAAACCTCCATCTTGAATGTCATCTCAGTTTTCAACCCTATGAGCCTAGGGATCACCAAGGCATTCCTTATTTCAAAGGACATTTATTTATACCTATAGATCTATTGCCTGCTGAGAGATCAGTACTAGTTGTTATCTATTGTTACACAACGTTGTAGATAAGTAGGATAGTTAAAACGCCCTGATGCATTGCATGGCTTTTTGTGAACTTCTGCAGAACAATTACTATTCAGAGTATGCACTAGTAATTAAAAAATGCCCCTAAGTAGTTGAGAAGTAGTCAATCAAAGACAATTTCAGTGCTATGATAACCTTTACGTAGTAGTTCTTTAGAGTTTTGGGTTTCATTGATCAGAAAAATAAAAAAAATGAAGAGAGTGTGTCCTCTGACATGGCGTCTCAATAAAATAATTACTACCTATTATCATGTGATAAAAGACATTTTAACACCAAAAATATAGGGAAGATATGATTTCAGTGTAAGACATTTACATGGAAAAAAATCAAGTTTTGTTATAGAAGTTTATACTTGATTTTTCTCATGTTGTCAAATATGATGGAACTTCTCCCACGAATCAGAACCGACCTATGGTCCAGCCTTTGAAAGCTACCACCCTAGACTTAAGAAAGGCAGGCAGTTTGCTGTTTAGGTTAGCATAATGCCCAGTATGTAAGAGTGACAATTGTTCCAGTGTTCCTTCTAATATGGTTAGATGATATATTTCAAGGTGGTCCCACCTCCCATCTCAGATCTGCTTTTTATAATGTGACTGCAACATTCTTCACATAGAGATGGATCTCTGTTCTCTTGTCTCATGTTTGTGTAGCCTACACCATAGGGAAAGTGGTTCTGTGTGGTGTTCCAAGGCTAAGATTATAAAAGGTGATGTGGCTCTGCCTAGCTCTCTTTAGATGGTTGTTCTTAGAAGCCACATGGAAAGGTGGAGAGACACACGTGGAAAAAACCTGGAGCCACAGCCCTGGCTGAGTGCCAGCCAGTTGTCATCCACACAGTGCCAGGCCGATGGCTGAGTCATCTTGGAAGCGGATCTCCAGCCAAGTGCCTCAGCTAATGCTGTGTAGAGTAGGCACAGTTCTTTTCTGCTGAGCACTGCCAGAATTGCAGACTTGTGAACTAAATAAATGATTGTTTTTGTTTTAAGCTACTAATTTGCGTTTTTATTTGTTATGCAGCAATGTATTATATACACATTTTATTTTTTATTTTTTATTTTTTTTTTGTCTTTTTGAGACAGGGTCTCACTATGCAGTTCAGGCTGGCCTCGAGCTCACTTTGTAGCTCAGGCTGGTCTCGAACTCGCAACAATCCTCCTGTCTCAGCCTCCCTAGTGCTGGGATTACAGGCATGCGCTACCACGCCCGGCAATATATACACATTTTAGAACCTAGGAAAAACACATGGTATAACAAAACCTACAAGGTTGCCCTGGCTTTGGGACTGGATGGAGACCCATGGCAGAAAGGTCTAGAGGGGAGCGTGAGTAAAAGTGTTCAGGCTTCAAGCAGAGTTGCTCAAGGAGGCTCCAGCATGCTCTAGGAGCTGCAGGGGGAGTTTATAGGAAAGACAAGAAAACAATGGAAGCTGGAGAAAATAAAGTCTTTGTTATGCAATTAAAATTAGTTCAGTGACAATTATTTAAATAATGAAGTCAGTAATCCTGCTGAGACAATTTCCAGACAGCATCCTAATGCTACTTGGCTTCCTCTAAAATGTAAGGAGAGAGATGAGCTGAGCAAAGAAACATTTTCCATTTTCAAGTAAACCATAATAGAAACATACAGGAGGGGCTGGGGAGATAGTTCGGCGGTCTAAGTGCCTGCCTGGCAAGTGCAAGGACCTGAGTTCAATCCCTGGTGACACATGCCATGTCAGCCCTGGATCCCTGGGTTTGATCCCTGATACAGCATGCTGTGCTGGCCCCAGAACCCTGGGCACACTGTGCCAGCCACTGAAACCGGGCATGGTGGTGCACTCCTATAATCCCAGTGCTCGAGAGGCTGAGACAGGAGGATCATTGAGTCTGAGTTGCACAGCGAGACCCTGTACCAAATAACATTAAAAAAAAGAACATAAAGGAGCCAGTACTTGGTTTGAAAATAAAACTGTTACTCATTCCCAGCCTTTCTAGATGGAAGAAAGCTCTTCAACTGAGAAATAACTTAGTTACGATCTTAGAAATATCTAAGATAATGCCTCATAGAAATGTTCAGATTTTAGGTGGGCTTTCTGCATCCAGTTCCTCCCCAAATATAAATAAAGAGAACAGCTCCCTCTCACGCACTGTGTGCGTCAGCCTGAGGAACCATCTGAGTGACCCTGTCTGGGTCCCATTCCACTCCTGAGCCAATCTCCGTGTTGGCCTGGGGAAATGTACATCCACCTATGTTATGTGCCTCTCTCAGTCACTTAATCAGAGTCTGATCAGAAGTTGAGAGGAAGCCCATGGGACAGCTCCCTGCCCTCAACTCTTCAAAGGTATCAAAGTCTGTTCAGTTTACAAAAATGCTGAAATATACATTTATTATGGCCTTTTATTATCAATTGCTTTGGTCTTTTTTTTTTTTTTTTTTTCCCTTGACAGAGGGTCTTACTATGTAGCCTAGGCTGGCCTCAAACTCATGGCAATCTTCCTACCTCAGCCTCCCCAGCACATGGTGTGTCACCACGTTCAGCTGTTATGGCTTTTTATAATTAGCTCTAGGAAAGATTGTGGTAAGTAGAAATTGGCATGCATCTGTATTTGGTTCTATGCTCTCTCGAGGTTTCTCGAGCCATGACTTCACATTTTGTCCAAGCTTTCCTGAAGTGTGGGGATTTGGTGAATCTGGATTTTGAAATTTAAATGGAAGCCACAGGAGACCTATCTATTAGGTTTAGGTGAAAAGAGCCTGAGGGGACAATGGAAGGACAGGAATGACATAGAAATGGGAGGACACTGGGCACGATGATCTGAGGCAGTGCGAGCTTAATGCCCAACAGAAGTCAAGGTGACCACCAGTATAGGTCAGGTGAAGATAAAAATGGGGGAGAGCACAGTGAAATTGGCTATTAGATAAGTAAAGGCAGATAAGCAACGGCTCTCTCAGGAGAGAGCCTGTGAATAAGGCATTTTCTTTTACTATGATCTCTGGCATTGAATGGGAATGGGCCAAAGGACTTAAAAGAACCATACATTTCTGAAAAAAGAAAAGGTTGTAGTGACCCTTTTTTGGGGCTAGTGTGTTGAAGCCCGAAATGGTGATTATGTTCAGAGTCAGATACAGAGCGACCAACTGAAATTCTATCTAGGAATTGAGGCTTTTACTTGTCAAAGTTTTCCTAATACATAAGTAGTAGAGAAGACTGATAATCTGTTTAGTAATCTTCCTGCTGTGGAGTTCTCTTTGGAGAACCTTGATTTATGAAGACAAGAAGGACACATTTAGAATTTCTTAATCACAAAATAACACTTCCTTGAAAGTAACCTACAAGGTGATTTCATATTCACTAAAGAATTCATATTGTATATTGGGTTTGAGACAAAAAGTACACAGCTAGGTACTGAAGAATTGGGGGTTGCTTGTATGTGTGCCCCCCTCGGACCCCATACTGGAGAACTGAAACCAAGACCTTTGCACTTTGAGCTACACTCTATTCCTTTTATTTATTTTTCATTTTGAGACAGAGTCTTGCCAAGTCACCAAGTCGTCCAACCTAGGCTTGAACATTTTATCCTTCTGCTTCAGCCTCTCTGAGTGTGGGAATTACAAGTGTGTGCCACCACGCCCAGCAGAGCAAAGCAGTTTTCCTCCCTCAGAGAACGCGTGGTAATATTCGTTTAAATTGAGGACCAAAGACCAATGACAAATAGGAAGGAAGAAAATGGGAATGAGGAATGTTGAAGAGCAGAAAAAAATTGGAAAAGTTTGACTGAAAATGAAAGAAGGGAAAGGGCAGTGTTGAACTGGATATCACTGACATTACAAACAAAAACAAACACAAAAACAAATCTCTCTATATTTTGCCCTCACAGACTGTATCTTTGACCATTTCAGCTATTATATCAGAAAGGGAAATCAGTTAAAAACAGTTGTTGTATTACAACAGTTTGAACATTAAAAAATGTTCCCTGTTAGTGGATAACTTACGTTCTTCCGGATTGGTGGTGGGGATAAGATAGTGGCCAATCAGGACTGAACCAGACTGGCAAGAAACCAATGGAAAGTAGGCTTGGAAACTGCTTTGCTGTTGTGTCAGTTGGGAGCTCTGTGCTTGGCAAACAGATGCAGCCTGAGGTTTGTTGAGATTTCGAGAGCCTTCGTGTAGATTTCAACTCGGAAGCATCTTAGGTTTGGAAGAACATCTCTCTGCAGTTTGGAGAACTTGATTTAAAGGGCATTAACACGTGGAGTGAGAAAGGTTTGAAAATGCAGAGGACACGAAGGGCTGCTTGAGAGACAGGCGCAGGGCTGGCGGTTGTAGCCTTTTTAGTAGTTTTAAGCCAGCCCACCCCGTGCTTCATATCGAGATCATCGCGTCCTGTAAACCAATCACAGCAGGGCCCCAGAGAGGCACTCTAATGCTATTATTGCTGCTACTTCAAGAACTTGTAGGAGTTCTGAGCTTAAGAAGGAAGAGTAAAACAGTCCAAGTCCTCGGGATAGCGCACACTTTGTGTGTGCAGGTTGTACCCTATAGCGGGGTGCCAGCCAGAGGGGATTGGGGTTGGAATCCAGCCCATAATTCACGCAGCAAGCCATGTGCCTGTTGTCATCCTGCTACCCAGAGGATGAGGGACCTTTTCTAATTCAGTCAAAGGCACCAATGACCAAGGCCAACCCTGGTCTTATTTCTTATTTTTAGATTTTTCTCTCATCCTCAATCCCAGGGCTGACTGTTGTGACTAATTTTGACCTTGCTTCCCATTTGCCATTTTTAATTTGGAAGAGGCTGGGGACAAAGGAGTGCTGGAGTCAGAGCAGGGAGGTGGGATTCTAGAATGGTGTGGACCTGTGGAGAATGAGGACTATAACATTTCTCCTTGCTGCTCTCCCATCAGAGTCCAGTTCATCAAATATTTACCAAGAGCTTAATTTTGTGCTACAGAGTGTGCACGTCCCTGATAAAAATAGAAGTCAATATTTATCCTCAGCCTTTGAGAAACTATTCAGTCAGTTATCATTACCGTATCATTACAAGAGTTAAGGTAATAATCAATATACCCTCTCTCCTATTTAATAGGTAGCAGTATAAGGAAGAAACATCAATACTGTTTGTTTTGTTCCTATAAAATATTCTTGGAGCAAGAGGTATATCAAGAGGCATTAACATAGGATGTATGACAGGAAGAGATTTCTTGGGTCTGACTGTGGTACAACCTTAGTAGGGTCTGGATGAACTGGGTCTTGGAAAGCCTCACGTTTCTCTTTTTGCATATTATAACAGGTTAGCCTGCAACAGTGACAGTGTCAGTAATAACACACAGGACTCCACCAAGTTCTGGCAAAATAACAGCAAAACATGAATAATACTCTTACCTTCTGGACACACAGAGAAAGTTCCACACCTGATCTACTCTGCGGGAGGCCAGCAGATTACCTTGTAACACAGTCACATTTGCCACTACTTATATGCGCTGTTACTGTTTCCGGAGGTAGGTAGATGTTTTAAAGTGTATCTCTCAGCCGGGCGTGGTGGCGCATGCCTGTAATCCCAGCACTTGGGAGGCTGAGGCAGGAGGATTGTTGTGAGTTCAAGACCAGCCTGAGCTACAAAGTGAGCTTAAGGCCAGCCTGAACTGCACAGTGAGACCCTGTCTCAAAAAGACAAAAAAAAAAAAAAAAAAAAAAAAAAAAAAAAAAAA
>PVKA01040643.1:0-18596 GCA_004027165.1 Ctenomys sociabilis | reverse complement strand
GGGTAGCTTTATCCTTTGAAGTTACATTTTTGATTACTAAATGGAAGAAAATACCACCATAAATTTAATAGTGATCCAGAGTTATACATAGTCAATTATCTGTGCAAATTCTATCACTATATTTCTGAAACTCATATTTTTAAACAAAAATATGATTATGAAAGTGGGAGTATTATGTAATCACATTCTCTGAAATGTATCCATTTTTTTGGAAGCATTTTTCATCTTGTCACTTGCTTTTGCATATAATGATTTTTACATTAAAGGAATTACATTAGTTTTTAGGTAATAAAATCTAGCATGAATTTATATTATGGTTTCTAAATCTACTCCCCTAATATGAAAATCCTTCAGCAACTCAAAATTATGTCTTCACTTTAATATTTGTATAGATTTATTTTATTGCAACTGTATATTAATATATCTGTACCTAATTTAGGACTAGATAAGATTCTAACATACTTCCCAATTTATCCAAAGACAGTTTATTGAATTATCTTACATATTTTATATGTAAGATAATTTTATATAATATAGTTGATTGAAATCCAACTGTATTATATAAAAGTGGTTATAATAAGTCTATGGGCCTATTTCTCATAGTCATTTGCATGGCTTTGTCTTTTCCTACAGCAGACTCCACATTTATCCTTCTATTTTATTCCTAAAGTTTAAGTTTATTTTATTAATTTCTTCCACATGAATTATGAAATAATGCATCAAAATTCTCATACAATAATCTCAGTGAAATATTAAATAGAGTGCACTTAGAGTTAGTCTCTATCCTACACTGGATCTGTAAGTTTAAGAATATGATGAAGAAATACTTTTCTACAAACCTGTTAAGTAAGCCAATAATGTATTGTTGTTATTAAAACTTTCAAAAAGACTGCACAATAATTGTTATGTTGAACATTTTATATTTACTGTTATAATGACTAAGTCTTTTACCCATTGCTTCCCTAATTTTCCTATAAGGTTTTCACACCTGGGTGTCATTTCTAAAACTATCCTCCTATTCATATATCTTTTAATTCTAATATCCTTGCTATTTATTTATCAAACATTTATTTATTTATTTATTTATTTATTTATTTATTTATTTATTTATGTAACACATGGTGTCACTACATAGTTCAGATTCATAGTGATCCTCTTCTCTCAGCCTTCCCAAAGCTGGAATTACAGGCGTGCACCACCATACCCAGTTTTGGGCTGGCATACTGCACCTGGAGTTCCTGCCCCAAGGAGCATGCAGGATCAGGGATCCAACTGTGGTCCTTGCACTTGCCATACAAGTGCTTATACCATCGAACTATCTTCCCAGCCATTCTTGCTCTTCGTTATCTTCAGTTTTAAAATACCCATTATTGCTAATAATAACTATGATTTACAGTGCTTGCATTGAATGTAAAATGTTCGGAGCTTTTCTGTCACTGGGACCTAAGTCCAACATCACAATTTAAAAATGCACAGGTTATTTTGGCTATGATTTCCGGTGTGTCCATTTCACAATTCATTGGCCCCAAGGCAGAAAAGACATGGCAAAGGGTCACGATGAAGAAAAACTGCTTACCCCATGGCTGCTGAGAAGCAGAGAGAGGAAGCAGCCTGACAGTAATCCACCCACTACGCTTCACTCCAGTTACCCACCTCTTCTGACCAGGTGCAAATTCTTAATACCACATTTAGCAAAAAATCTATTGAAATTAGTTTTTTGATGAGTATAGCACCATCATGGTCCAATACCTTCCAAAATCCCACCTCTGTGTACGTGACACTGGGGGCACATTCTATCTCTAAAACAATAACCCTAAGCTTTGTATTGAGCACATGGCACTATTCAGGTAAATGACATGATTTGTATCACTTGTTATATGATCATGTCTAAAGGAATGTTCTAGTAGACATGAAAATCTTTGTCAAGTGACAAGTCTTGTGACCATATTCTTCTTCTTGAATTGTTGGGAATTCTTTAATTGTTTCATTATTAAGATGAATATCAGGTATTAGTTTAAGAAACAATGTAAGTGACATGATATTTCTGTTACAATGAAAATTGCACAATATAGGAATTAGGTGTAATCAAATGTTTTTTAGCATTTCTATGATTTACTGGAGGAATATCATTTTTCATTGTAACGTATAAGCATATCGCTATCCTATTATATTTTATATTAAAAATTGTGTAATATTTGGTAACAAGTTTTAAAATTCTATAATTTTTACTGTTTAAGTTAACACAAAAACTTTATTTTGTTGACTACAATGTTTTCTTCTTGACAGAACTTTTTAATAAACAAAGTAAGATTTTTTTGTGTGGCTTGGTTACATCAAGGAATAAAACAAAAAAAATTACAATCAGATTTACTACGAAGAAATCTTATTTTTATCAATATTAATAAGATATCATACCATTTCATTTGTTTTGTAGCATATTAAAAACAGAAAAGCAGTCTGATATAATTCACTCAAATACTCATCTCTGCAGAATCATTGGGAAGTTATTTTAATATTTGGAGCAACAGTTTGAATGTAACTATTATTATTCTGTCTGTTTACAGATTATTGATTAAGTCACATTTCATATTTAATTCTTTCAACATTAGGGTCCACTTACACCTGTGTGGATACCACCTTTCTAAACAGGCATACAATCCATTTTATTTGTTTGTTTTTTTAAATCACTCTCAACCAAAGTTAGGTTCTTTTTTCTTGTAACTTTTTGTTAAGAACAGACTCCTATCCTTAGCTTTTCAAATTTGGATTTCTGTGTTTTGAAATTATTTGCTCTGTAGTTTGTCTTTTCATTCTCTTTAATATTATTTTTCTTAATAGAGAATATGTTTTCTAAGTTAAATTTATTATTTTTTATCTTTCACCTCTTTTTTTTTTTTTTTTTTTTTTTTTTTTTTTTTTTTTTTTTTTTTTTTTTTTTTTTTTTTTTTTTTTTTTTTGCAGAACCATGGATTGAACTCAGACTCTTGCACTTGCCAGGGAAGCACTTATTCCACTGAGCCATCTACCCGGCCCCAATTATTTTTTATCTTTCATGACTCATGTTCTACTGATGTATCTAAGAACATTGTAATCAAACCTAAGGTAACCTCGATTTTGTCTTCTAGAAATTTTATAATTGTGCTTTTTCATATGTCAGCCAGTGGAATGACTTAGTGTTAATTTTGCAAAAGTTGTAAGATCTACATCTAGTTTTTTGTTCTTTTTGTAGATGTACATTCAACTGTTCCAGCACTTTCACTAGTACCATTCTTTTGTTGCTTTGTCAAAGACTAGTTGGCTATTTTTCTGTCAGTCTGTTGCTAGGCTGTTTATTTTGCTACTTCAATCTATATACTTATTATTTCACCAGTGCAGTACCATGCCGCCTTCTTACTGTGGTATTATAGTAAGATGTGAAGTCAGGTGGTGTGAACTTTTGAAATTCATTCTTCTGTTTCAGCACAGATTGTCTTCAGCTTACAATGTTTTAATTTAAGTTTCTTTCCTATTTTTTACTTTATAATGGTACAACAGTAATATTCATTAAATAGAAACTACTGAATTTTGATCTTTATGAAAGAAAGCAATACATGCCTGGCAGTGATAGTGAATGACAGCTTCTAGTGAGCCAACCATATGAGAATGAAGATTTACAACCAATATTGTTTCCTAAACTGTGATACTTAGTAGGTTAGAGGTATTAAATGCAGTTTTACCTGACAGCCCATTGTAATTTGAACAGAATATACATTATATTTCATATAGTTTGCCTTGTACACTTCCATGTAAACTTTAGCACCAATCGCTGCTGACAAATAACTTGATGGATTTTTATCAGCTGTGTGACTAATAGATCAAACTACAAGAATTGATATTTTAGTAATATTAAGTTCTTCGAATCTTGCTTATTTAATTCTTGGATTTTTTTCCAAATGCTGTAAAATAATCAACATGTAGAATCTTTATGCTCGAGTTTTAATAAAGCAATTTGGGGAAATGGTACAATGTAAATGACACCTCTAATTTTGAATTCCAAGTGGTTATTTCTGGTACACAGAAAAACAATTTGTTTTCCTATATTAGTTTGTCTTCTCTGACCATATCACACTCAGTTTATTATGGGGTGGCATCTGGATCTTGGGATTCTTCTGCTCTGGTAATCATGTTATTTGCAAATAAAAACAGGTTTATTTCTTCTTGATCTGTGTATCTTTGGTTACACTTTCTTAGAGAGAGGCGTTCTTTCCCTAAACCTAATTTTAGAGTGACGATGTCCTGTTTGCCACCAATAAATATGAAATCGACAGTGGGATTTTGGCACATGTTTGCTATCAAGTTTGGAAGTCCTCTCTATTACAATCTACTTAGCATTTTTTTTTCTTATTTTGTATTTTACAGAAGGGTCTGCTGAGTCTTGCTACTAGATCAGGCTCACAGTGATTCGCCTGTTTACAGCCTCCCAAGAGCTGGATTACAGATGTGCGCCACCACATGCTTTAATCTGCTGAACTATTTGGCTGGCCTACAGTTTACGCAACATTTTTACTATGAGCTTTTTTATTTTTTTTTTTTGGTGGAACCACAGATTGAACTCAGGTCCTTATGCTTGCCAGGCAAGCACTTATTCTGCTGAGCCATCTCCTTCTTTGAAGGACAAATGGGTAATTTTTTTCCCAATTTGTTAGTTGTCTTTTTATTGATGATTTATTTTGCTATGCAAAAGCTTCCTAATAAGATGAGATCTCAGTTTTTGACTCTTTGAAGTATTTCCTGGGAAGTCTGCATTTTGTCCATGGATGATCCCTATGGACTCAAGTTTTCTGTCTACTTCCTTTTCATCTTCCAGTAAATTTATTGTTCCTACTTTAATATTTAAATCTTAGATCCATTTTGACTTTACTTTAGTGCCTGGCTGTAGACTGCAGCCTTGGTCTAGGTTTAGTGTTCAGCATGTAGAGAGCCAGTTATTCCAGCACTATTAAAGAGGTCATTTTCTTCCAGTGCAATTATTTGGCCCCTTTGTCTAAGATAAGGTGACTAAGTGTTTGGAAGCTGTGTCTGCTCTTTTAATCTGTTTGTCTACTTTTTAGATCTGTGTTTTCTTTTAAACATGCTAATTTTATCACAGTAGCTTTGTACTAACTATAATTTCAAGTCAGTGATTGTGCTATCTCTGGTCTTGAATTTGGTGCCTTTCTATTCTCAGTCTTCAGCCTCAAACGAATTTAAGGAATGTTTTCCCTAAGGCCTTGTGGTATGATAATGGTATTTTGCTTAGGACTGCATTAAATATGTGTACCAATTTTGGCTATGGCCACTTTTACTATGTTGGTTCTTCTTGACCATAAGCAAGCAGTGTCTTTTCACGTTCTGCTATCCTTTTTAATGTCTTTTTTTAGAGTGCTGTAATATTCAATATATAGACCTTTCACTTCCTAATTTAAATTGATTTCTAAGTGCTTTGCGAGGAGAATGCTGTTGTGATGGGTGTGGTCTCTAATTTCTTTCAGTGAGTTTATTGTTTGTTTAAAGAAATGCTACTAATTTTTGACAGTTGACTTTGTATCTAAATATGTTACTGAATTTGGTGTTAAATCTAAAAATCTTTTGGTTTATCGTTATCATTTTCATTTTTTGATATATTATTTGTGGTTGGCCTGCTGGTAATTAATTATCTATTTTATTCATTGGAGTTTTTTTTTTTTTTTCTCTTTCTTTCCTTGGAGGATTAATTAGATGAAAATTCTTGTTTAGTATCATTTTTGTTTTGTTTTCATTGAAAACAGAGAAATAATTTTCTATTTTCTGGCCTAGATTTCTTTTTCCAATTTCACCTTGTTTGAATGATTTCTGACTGAAAGGAAGCTATAATGCCCTGATAGATTTCTTTGCTTACCCTTGACACTGGAATCATTCATGATTTTTTGTCTTCATTTTTTGGTATCAATACAATGCTCTGTTATTATTGAGTATAACAAATAAAATCTTTATTTTATTTTTTTTTATTTTTTTATTTTTTTATTTATTTTTTTTTTGTCTTTTTGAGACAGGGTCTCACTGCAGTTCAGGCTGGCCTAAGCTCACTTTGTAGCTCAGGCTGGTCTCGAACTCACCAACAATCCTCCTGCCTCTGCCTCCCGAGTGCTGGGATTACAGGCATGCGCCACCACGCCCAGCTTCATAAAATCTTTATAGTAAACCAAAGTCAGCAATTAATGCTTTAAAGCAAGTTTTCTATGATATCAAAAGTGAACTTGAAATATAGAATTAAACACTTGGTATTTTCTAGAAGGTAAAACTAAGAGATATTTAAAGTCAGAGGTCTTAAACAGTTACTAAGTACTTATACTAAGTACAAAAACATGAGCAGTTGCAGTGGGAGTTATACCTAAGGCAGGGTAGAAAATGGTAAAATATTTGAAGTATTTAACAATTATATTGATAAGCTATGGACAGTTTTAAAGCAGAGGGATGTCATGATCTTGCAACAGCAAGCAGAAGCACAGGATTTGGAGGCATACCTGTGTGGATGAGCACTGACTGGAATCACACTGAAAACATCAGGCCCTAAGATCTGCTGGTCTAGAACTTATATGGGATAAGCAAGTAGGAACAGAAGCAGAGTGGATTGCCAATGGGGATTGGTTTATACAGTACTCATCATAGCGACCAGCTTTGCATCACAGAGACCAGCCTTTTCTAAGAGACAAGAGAAAAGGGATCTGAACAGGAACCTGGACAAATAATAAACTTCAGTTTACTGGCTTAACAGAGTCATTTCCTGCTACAATCTCATATATACATGATATTTGTTCATTTGTTTGTTGCTTCAAGGTAGAGTGTTACTCTCTAGTTCTCACTCTGGCCTTGAACTCCTTGCAGCCCTCTTGCCTCAGCCTCCTGAATGCTGGATTACTAGTATGTGCAACCATGTCTAGAACCTTTACAATGTTTAAAAGACCAATTTAAGTAACCTACATTACAAAAAAAAATAATTATGAGGGGCTTGGGAGATAGCTCAATAGAATAAGTACTTCCTTGATAAGTGCAAGAGCATGAGTTCAATCCCTAGTTCCACCAAAAAAATAAATAATAATCATAGAGTGTAAAACAAAAACCTACACAGAGAGTTTAGAATTTACAAGTCTATATTTGTGTTGCTCAAATGGTGGTCATTGCACATGTTGCCCTCAAGCATGTAAAATGCCACTTTTTTGAATGAATATGTGTTTTATTCCATTTTATTTTCATTTCTAATTGATACTTAAAATTAGACAGCTGTAAAACATTTATCCATTTAATGAAACTTCATTTTCACAGTACCATATTTCATATCAGTAGTTGTGTCAGATACTCTTGTTACTTTAATGAGCCTGTCAAGCATATACATTATCTGTAGAATCACACACAAGCTCTTGTTCACTTTAGCCAGTGTCAGTAAATTAATTTGATTCAAATGGTCTTTTCCTCATGGTTTCATGTAGTATTACAAAGTGATTATGCAGACCACACACATAATAGTGACACTCATTCAAACTGTTTTTTAACTAATTCAGAAGACTGCAGTTTCATTTTTCTTGTTCCATGGTGAATTTATCTGCCCAATTTAAAAGGTAAAAATAAAATTTATAACAAAGACATATAACTGACTTGTGACAGAGTAAATATGCAGAAGGTGCACCAGTGGAGTAAGATGAAGCAGGGAAATATGTCAGAATTGCATTATGAACAGAAATGACAATTTTGACATCAAAATATACTTAATGTTTCATAATTAAAGAAGATAGACAATATTATGAATTTGTTATCAGTACATACATAGCAAACATGATGCATTTCTTCACAGTTGCCAAAAACAAGAAGTAAAGTAATAAGTCATGTAAAATCAGAATAATAAATTCACATTTTTAGGTGAATTTTAGATTACAATATTGGCCAGTTATAATAATTATGGAAATTTGGCACAAAATTAAAATATATATTTTTGAATAAAGGCATACAAGAGATTATTAGTATGTTAATTATAGAAATTAAGTTTGAAACTTTTCTAACAAAAAGTGAAAAATATTTGAATGATCTATAAATCATTTGTTCAAAGAATATCCCATGTTTATAACAAAAACAAAGATGTAGCTCAGGATGACTATAACTAACAATAAAGCATTATATATCTCTCAATAGAAGAAAGAAATTTGAAAGTATTCAAAATAACAGAATGATAAATCTAAGGTGATGGGTAACAGAACATTGGTCACTATGTGAGAAACTGTATAAGTATACAAGTTACATATTCAGAACACAGAAATGATCAAAGGAACCTCCAGTTTGATGACTAGGCTTTTATTTGCATAACTCATACAAGCAATACGGAGATAACATAATATGAAACTACAATACCAAAGGTACACTCAACAAAAATTATAGTACTGTATCAATAGGGTGTACTGCATAAAAAGACATGGAGGCTCTGTAAATAAGATGTGCAAAATAAAAAGACAGAACATAATTCTGAACAGTGTGTTTCAATAGTAATAGTTGTTAAACAGGTTGTTAAATGAAGAATATCTATACTATCAAGTGTAAACATGAATCCAAACTTCACATTTCACATCATAAATATGTATAAATATTATGTCAAAAGGCTTAGAAATTAAAAACTAATATAAAAGTGGGAAAGAAAATGTTTTAGAGTACATTAGGAGCAAGATTTGACACGTACTTGACAATCGCTGGTAATGAGTAACAAACTACCGTATGGGGCTCGTTTTACGCTTGTTTGGAATTTTTGCATATGAAAAATTGAACATTTCCCTTAAAAACAAGCATAGTAATGGCTTGGTTCTTTATTACTTTTGTAATAAAAATTAATGGCATAGGATTTTATTAGACAGTACGTACGGTGGCCCCAAAGTGGTGTCAGGAAGCCCAACATGGAGTCCTCTGAGTCCCTCTACCCCAGGGATCCTACACAAATATCTGGCAGTGTGCTCCCACTGTCCTGGACTTCCCCAATGCATGTCCAGCTGGCCATTATATTGCAGTCTCTTATGGGAAACAGATTGTTTTGCTAACACAATATAGAAGCTCTCTCTAGACCTCTTAAAAACCCAAAGACAACTTGTAAATTTCCTACTCAGAAGCCCCACCCAGATAGTAGGAGCTCTACTTTCTTAACTTTATAATTTTTTTTTAACTTTTTTGGCCTTTGTATCTTTTAAACATTTGTTCACCCTATTTCCTCCATCCTGGTTTCATTCTTTGTAACAGTGGAATCTAAATCTAGTGTTCCGATAACTATGGAAGTCATCAAATTTGGTAATTGATGCATTTTTACATTGAAAATTTTGTCCAGGCATGTGGCCATGGTTTGTTAACTTTATGTACAAACTGGTACTTCTCCATTTCCAATGCCTTCTGATTTACTGATTTTCCAGCCATTACAATTCATTTGATACTTCTAATTTTGGGTACTTGCTGCACCTCTCAAAACCAATTAACTACTGGTATTAAGGTTAACATTGCAATTTAAACTATTAAAAAAGAGAATTTTTTTTTTTTTTGGAACCAGAGATTGAACTTGCCAAGGAAGTGCTTATTCTATGAAGCCATCCTTCTGGTCCCCCCGCCACAAGAAAAGGGAGGATGTTTTAAAGTTCAAATATTCATGATATATGAGATTGCTGAATTAACATGTTCCCAATTCAAAACTACGAAGCTTTATTTATTTATTTATTTTTGTATTTTAGGGAAGGGTCTGCAGGGTGTTCAAGGTCTCGTAGTGATTGGACTCATAGTGATTCTCCTGTTTGCAGCCTCCCAAGTGCTGGGATTACATTATATGCCACCAAACCCCGTTTCAATGGCTTTCTCAGCATGCCCCATGGGCAGGGCTGGCACAGTAGGCCTAGAGATGAAACCACTGGCCACTGCTCCTGCTTGCAGGCACTTTAATCTGCAGAGCTATTTGGCCAGCCCTGAAATGTGTGTCATGTGTATTATCGAATGTTTTACAATGACTAGAGCAGATTTTCAAGGGTTGGTACAGTGGTGTATGCCTGTGCACTACTCAAAAGACACATGTTCAAGGTCAGGCCAGACAAATTAGGGAGATGAATTGCAAAATTTTTTTTGGAAAAACAATTGTCAGCTAGCTGTGATTTCTATTGCTATGACAATGCTTCAGCATTTTTAGATAAAATATCTGGATTTATTGTAAATTTGAAAGAGTTTGGTACTTCTTTTATAGCTTTATTCTACATTAGGATACATATTACAATATCTGTGCTCAATTTTCTAAGGAAGTGTATATGAAAAATAGAAACAGTCATTGAAACTGATCAGTGTAAATATTCAAATTTGTAAGTCAATTGTTTATGGAAATGTTGATTGAAATAGAAGACAATAATGTTATTGTTGGTCACTTTTTGGCTGCATCAAAAGATTTATCTATGACAAATTGTGCTGCTGTTAACATGGGTGCACATATATCACTCTGCTATGATGTTTTCAGTTCTTCTGGAAAAAATAGGGAATATCTGGTTTGAATGAGACTTCTTTATGTTTAAGATTTCTTTCTTTTAATTTGTTTATGTATTAGACACAGTAGTCCTTCTCTCTCAGCCTCCTCAGCAACGAGATTATAGGAGGGAGCCACCATGCCCCGTTTCTGGACAGCAAAGCATGCGGTACCAGCAATGGAAACCAGAACCTTGTGCTTGCCAGGCAGGCAATTACACTGCTGAGCTCTATTCAGAGCTTCTAATCCCAGTTTTTTGAGGAATCTTCACACTGATTTCCATAATAGTAGTACCAATCTACACTACCAACAGTGGGGGGTTCTTTTTTCCCCTACTTATTTGTTATTAGTTGACTTCTTTATGATAGAAACTCTTTCTGCAGTGAGATGGAATCATGACCTGTGCTGTTGAACATTTTTTCATTTCATTCATTTAGTTGCCATTTGTATTTTTTGATCTGAGAAGTTTATGTTCATCTCAAATGCCCATTTTTGGATTGGGTCTTTGAATTTTGGGTGGCTATAATTTTTTTTATTCCTTTATATATTATAGATAGTAATCTTTTGCCTTAGGGACTGTTGGTTAAGAATTTTTCCCCATTTGTTGGTTTTTTTTCACTCTGTTGGTAATTCTTTTGATGTGCATAAAATTTTCAATAAGATAAAGTCCCAGATGCTAATTCTTTGAGTATTCTTGATGCTAATTCTGTGCAGTATTTTTTTTCTTTTCTTTCAGAACCAGGGATTGAACTCAGGCTGTTGCAATTGCCAGGCAAGTGCTTATCCTACTGAGCCATCTCCCCACCCCGCAGTTTGGATTTTGTTCATGAACTCTCTGCTTACCTCTATATTTTCAAAAAAGTCTCCCTACTTTCTCTTCCAGTAGATTTAGTGTAAATGCCCATCAACTGAGGGATGGATTAAAAAGATGCATTAATTTTATGCAAAGGAGTATTAGTCACTTATAAAGAAAGTTGAAGCCTTTATTTGTAAATGACTGCAACTATTTATAAGTGAAATGAATCAGGCCCACCTAAATACACATTATGTTATGACATTAGTAAGAACCTGAGACAAGTATAAAGTCTGAATGAGACAATAATATAGTAAACAGAAAAGAAACTGAGCAAAGGGGATATACAATTGGGATGAAGAAAATGAGAAAACAAAAGAAAAAAGGAAAAAATAATCATGTATGTATATGCACAGGATGGCTAAAATGAGTGTGCTTCTGATTTGTGTTGGTTTTTGGAAGGTGGCGGTTAATGCTTAAAATTTTTACTTTGACCAATTTTACATATGCATGACTTATAATCTGAGGAACCGCACTAAAGACAACATGCAACAACCACTACTGAACACTTATCATCTTACGGTTTTGGGTTCTTTTTTTGAAATTGTATTTTATTCATAATGTCTCATCTATTATTTTTCTCTTCTCTTTAAAATAAATACAAAAGAAAGATTTAGAAGTTTATTTTGCTAGTAATTCCAACTCAATATTGTCTTGCAATAAAAGCATGCTTGTTTATTCACTGTCCAGTTATTTGAACAAGTGACAAGCCAAGTGATGCAACTCTGCAAAATATCAAAGACAAAATGACAGAGTAATATATTCTCTCTCAGATATCATATTATTTGTAAATAAGCTATATTTGAAAAAAATTACGAAGTATGTATTTATGTCTTTGCTTAAAAAATATGAGTTTGTTTTGAAATTAAGTGTTCATACTGAAAGACTAATATTATTGCATTTAACTGAGATCAACATGCATAATATTTTAATAGTATTTGAGATTGTTATAGAAACTAGAGAGAGAACCTTAAATCACAGTTGAAAATCAGCTTATTAATATTGATAATTTTATAATTTTTTTCTACCAGGAATCCAACTCAGGACAGGCAGACCCTGTTCAACTAAGTTTTATCCTGGGCCCTTATTATCTCTTTAATAGTAGATGTTGCCTTAATTTGACATTACAACACTGAATTTTTGTATGTGTTAGATTTACCTTACTTAATTCTGAAACTGAAGTTTTTACTTCTAAGAAAATCAAACAATTTGAAAATCATGGACAAATTTTTGTCAGTGTGATGGTGAATAGTACTAGAAAAATATTTTTTTTTATTCAGTTCAGAGTTTGCAGAACTTGTAATTATGTTTGGAATGATGTAAACTTATAAATCTACTGTTTCAAGTATAAATTTTTTAAGCTCTTAAATACAGACCACATATTGCTAAAAGAAATTTAACAATCAAATTGAGCTTTGCTAAAATGGACATTGGATTTTGAAGATTAAGTATGAAAGGAATGTAAAATATCTCATCAATATTTTCAAATATTGATTACATGCTGAAGTAAAAATGTGTTTTATATATTACAGTATAGTCCAATATTGACCATTAGAACATTAAGAATTGAACATGTGATTCATATTACATTTCTTTCAGACAATGCAAGTATGAAGAAGAAATGCTTTACCAGGTAGTAGAAAAGAGCAAGTGGAGACATGGTCATCGTATTGATTAGTAAAGTTTTTGTATTTGCTTGGATTTGACAATGAAGAGAAAAGACAAAGAAATGAAAGAACAAAGAATGACTGCCCATTCCCTACCCTCTGCACCTTGGCAGATAATAAGGGCCATTTCCTTATCTGAATCAACTTTGGGGATGATAAACTTAGGAGTTGAAATAAATATTTCAGGCAAACTCAGATGTAGTTTACTGGTAGAGAGGTTGTGTAGCGTGCACAAGGCCCAGGGTTCAATATCCAATAATGCAAACATAAAACAAAAATAAAGTGAGTTTCGTATTGTAAAACCTAAACTACTTTAGTTTTAAGTCCTAATATGCCTGACTTTTTCTCAGTACTGGACATTGTAATCAACATTTGCAGAGACTCTGAATAACAGTTTCATTCTCTAGAGAACATTTCCTAATTTAACAAAAAACGTTTATGTATGTATGTATGTATTTGGTACAGAGTCTCACTAGGCAACTTGGACTTGTAGAGATCCTCCTGTTTCCAGCCTTCCTAGCACTGGGATTATTGCTGAGCACCACCACACCCAGACTGTGGCCAGCTCAGTGTACCCCATGACGTGGCCGGCATGGCATACGGTGCTGGGGATCCAGGGATTAAACCCTGTGCTCGCTTAAGCAGTTCCTTAGTCCAATGAGCTATCTCACAGACCCTCCAAAATGCATTTAGAATGAGGGCAAATTTACAAGCATTATGTCAGAGCTTTACTTTGACATAGATACAGCTCAATCTATTGATTTAAGAACACTCAGCCCACCAGGAGTCTCCAATGACAAGGTGCTTCCACGGAACTTGAAAAATTTTCCTGTCCTAAACAAGGTGAGTCTGCTGGAGCTCTGCTCTGCTTTTTAGTCATTGTCTGAAAAGTTTCTCCACTTAGCATCCTGGGAAGCTTAAATGCATATACGCAACTCTTCCAGCACTCCCCATTTCTGGCATGCTTACCTCTCAGGTTGTAGATGAATTAACAGACCAGAAAGACAGTTTTTTCTTTCCAGTCACATGAAATTTCTGATGGATTTTTTACTTTTTCGAGGCTGCAGCAATCTTTGAATTTATTCATTTATTTGTTTGTTTATTTATTTATTTATTTAAACTTTTCAGCCTTTCTCATTCAGTAACAGAGTGTAAATTCTCTTGAGGCAAGAGGTATGATTCACGGGACTGGGCTTAGTTTATTGAGTCATCTCTCTTTCTGAAATTCTACCCCTTCAGGTGCTGGCTGCCTCGGCAGCTCTCCAATTCATTCACAGGTTTGGCCAGCTGTGAGCTGCTACTACCTCATCCAAAAAAATCCAATCATCTCTGGGTCATGAAATCAGTCCTTCGGATGAGATATTACTCCAAAACTTTTGATCTGTGTCTTTGTCCTAAGAGTCAGTCAAAAAAAATAAAAGTTCATCCACCATTTCTCCAGGCCATATTTTTTATTGTTTTGCTTTATTATCTCTTCTGCATCATATTATTTTAAGTACATCTTCTCTACATGGAAGATATTTGGATTTTTTTAATGAAATCTGAGAATCTTCATTTCTAATTTATAAGTTATCCTCAAATACTAATAATAATATGATAATTTATATAATTCATAGGCATTTTTTGTTGAATATATATAGTTTGAATAACATGATGCTTGATATATTTAACTTGCTCTACTTGTACATAGTGAAGTTATTGTAAGCAACTAAGTTAGGATAAATAGCAGGGATTGATATTCTATATAGGTACCTATCACCTTGAGAAAGCCAGGAAGAGTAGCTAACTCAATCCACTTCAGGAAAAGCTCCTGTTCTGTATTCCTGCCTCCTTGCTAAGTGACTTGCTTCCCCATTTGATCTCAATTCAATTTTTCCTGAACATTATACTTGTAGTCTTATTGGTGGACCATCATTTTGTCCTCCTGCCCACTTTGTGAGTACCCATGTTTCCATTTTAGGCTTATCTCATCTTGTGGCTTTGATCTATAAAATTCCCCTGGAAGACAGAGTTTTTGGTAGTTCATTCTGGACCTCTTAGATCTCTCAGACAGCTTTCTTCCCTCCAGTAAATATATTCTGTTCTTAATCTCCATCATTCTTAAAATCCATTCTTTGATTTTAGAGAACATAAACCCTACCAGATATCTAGCCAGTTGGCTATTTATTTTCCCTATATAAAATTACTACAGATAGGCAGATTAAGACACTTATCATCCATTTGCTTTTCTTCTTTCCTCTCTCTCTTCCTTTTCCTTTCCTTTTCCTCTTCTTCTATCTTTCCTTTACTCAGTTCTTCTTTTTATTTTTTACATCTTCTTTTTGTATCTCTGATGTAATTAGAATATCTAAATTAACCAATTACTAGTGTGTAATATATTACTATTAAATATAAACCTGTTATTCTTCCATTAGGTATTTTAGATTCTTTTCACTCTTTGTAACTTATCTATGTACTACTTTACTATATCTTTTCATGTTTCACCTACTTTACCACGGTCTCAACACCACTATTTTACTCCCTGATTATATGTTCTCACTTTAAGATTCCTCATATACATAAGGTCATGCAGTACTTTTTTGATAGGATTATTTCAACCAACACAAAAACCTCTGGATTTGTCCGTATTTTCTGACATAAACATCTCTTTTTTAAAGAGATAAATAATATTACAACATATGCGTTTGTTTATAATTATCACTTTTTTAAAAGTAATTCTTTCCTTGATGAGATTTTTTTTTCCAATTTGACTTCTCTGAATAAGATTATAATGAATATGGGAGTGGAGATACATTGAGATAGGATTTTATTTCCTTTCAATACATACCAAAGAGATGGATTGATGGATCATGTATGGTAGTTCAACCCCACTGTTTTTCACATATGCCTAAAAACTAACCTTTCCACCAATAAAGTAGAAGTGTTCTCTTGTCTCATTCCCCAAACAATAATAGCTGTTTTCTTTTCTACGTTTGAATAAAGACTATCCACAGGTGTCATGTGGTCTCTTATTTTTTTCAAACTTTATTTTAAGGATAATAAAACCAAACAGAATTTCAAAACAAAGTGATAGGAGATTAACAATGCTTATTATATTGCATATTATTTTTGTTAAAGTAGTTGATCATATTACCAAATATAGGCATGAAAATTGATTAAATGATATAAGTAAGTGCTAACTTTTCCTTTCAATGAACTAATAGAAAATAGTACAATTACTTTAGCTAATATATACATATTTATATATCTTCCTTCTTGAAGTTTTAATTTGCATTTTTCTAATAATTAGTGGCAAGTAACATTTTATGTATCTTTTGACTTTAAATATGTTATTTATATGTTTAAATTATTTGTTGTTGTGCTGGAGATCAAAACGAGGACCTTATGAATGCTAGGCAAGTGCTGTATGGAAAAGCTGTATTGCCAAACTTGCATGTTGACAAATTTTTATCTTCCTTGGAAATGCCAGGAATTTTGTCCATTATTTTAACTGAGTCGTTTGGCTTTGCTTTTGAGTTATATGAATTCTTTATACAATTTCAATGTTGTCAGATATAGGGTTGGCAAATATTGTCTCCTGATCTATAGGCTATTTTCTCATCGTTTATGCGTCCTGCTGTGCAGAGGCTTCTTTCTAGGAGCGGTACCATTAGTTTACTTCTCTTTTGTTTTTGTGCCTTTGATTTTCAAGTTCTGGCCTCTTGCACATAAAAATTTGTACAGTTTTCCTACCACCTTCACTTGTTGACCTAATGATTTTTACATTGTAAATTTTATTGAAATTTTAGGTACCTCAGTATAATGACCTATATATTTCTGTATTTATACATTAATAAAAACTTACAGATCTTTATATCTATAATCATAAATAGTAATTCATCATTGAATATTGATATCTATATATTCATATATTAATACTTTCATATGTTTGTATTTCTGTGAATATATATTGATTATTGAATAATTTTCTACATTGTATTTCCTTATGCTACTTTCTAGCTTTTATTGCAAGAATATATGATTTCTCAGAAGATAGATTTTTTCCTCCATATATTTGCCCTTTTTCAGAAGCTATTTCTCATTTTTTTATTTCCTTGTACATTCCCTTTTGTTAGTACATATGTGTAGCACTATGTGATGTTCACATTCCTTGTGTATGCAGTTGATATATGTACACAGCCTGTCTCAATTTCTTTCTTACTTTCTTCCCTTTGTACTCCCTTCAATTCTTGATTTCCTTACCCTTTGAGAAAGCTTTGTCTCCCCATTTCTTATTATATATATTTTTACATATCATAAAATATGAATTTTGCACATACAGATTTGGCTTCCCATAATTCCTTTCCTTCCATAAAAATTCATCATTCTTTATTTTTATTTACTTATTTGTCATTCATACAGGATCTCACCATGCAGTTTGGACTCGTAGTGATCCTCCTGCCTCAGCCTAAAGGGCCGGGATTACAGGCATGTACCAGGGTTCCCGGGCCAGCATGGCATGCTGTACTGGGAAGCGAACTTGGGACCTTTGCTTACCAGACAGGTTCTTATACCACTGAGCTATCTTCCCAGCCCCACAACATCATTCTTAAAATCTTTGTTTTCATTCAGTTTTACTGGCTATCAGACATTTAAGAAAGATAAAAAAATAAGAAATTATCTGAGTTACTGAGTATTGTTCTCCATAGAATAAAAATAACTTATTTAAACATATTTTTTCTACTCCAAACTCATAGGAATTTGGTTTCCTGCTGGTATTTAGGGTTGCATAAAGTTCTATTCCTCAGCATATCTTTTTCATTGTAGATAGTTAAGCAAAAATTACTCTTTTTTTTCGCATAACTGGGGATTGAACTCAGGCCCTTGCACTTGCCAGGGAAGCACTAATTCCACTGAGCCATCTCCCTGGCCTTGCAAAAATTATTCTTTTTGTTTTTTTTTCATTTATTTTTATTTTATTGAAATACAAATGTCAATCAGACAGTTTCAAAACACCATAACCATACAGTGTCGATGAAATAATACATTGCAAACTGTTTTCATAACGTTTTGGTATTGTACAAGGTGCATACATGATATTATATTTACAGGTTTTTATACAGCTGAATTATATCAAAATTGAATAATTATTTACCTAGTGGATGACCATAGCACTAAAAGCCGACATAATATCCTTTCCAACCACCATTAGTGCAGATCTTGCCTCTCATAAAATTATGTAGAAGCACAGCGTTATCTACCCCAACTGTACTGTCTATACACACACATGATGATTTTTTCTTTCTACAACCCTTTCTTTGTCTACACCTGCCAAAAGTGGGCACTCTGTTGACATTCAACCACCTTATGTGCTTGAACTCGACACCACAATCCAACACAGTCCAGCATTCTGCAACCATAGGGAGTTATTCAAAGAAATTGTCGACCATATCCATTTACAGCTCAGCTTAATATTATGGGCTCACGATGTATACTTCATTTTTATATTTTTATACTTTTCTGCTGGATGGTTAAGACCTAGGTAGATCAAAACTTATATATCAACACATGAACTTTATAT
>PVKA01040642.1:0-18611 GCA_004027165.1 Ctenomys sociabilis | reverse complement strand
CACAGCAGGGACCACCACCACCTCCAGGCCCCTTTCCACCTCGTCCACCTGGTCCACTAGGGCCACCCCTTACACTTGCTCCTCCTCCACATCTTCCGGGACCACCTCCAGGTGCCCCACCGCCAGCTCCACATGTGAATCCAGCTTTCTTTCCTCCACCAACTAACAGCGGCATGCCTACATCAGATAGTCGAGGCCCGCCACCAACAGATCCATATGGCCGAGCTCCACCATATGATAGGGGTGACTATGGCCCCCCTGGGAGGTGAGTTAGGGTATAGCAATGAAAGAATTTGTTCAGTAAAAAAGAAAAACAATGATTATGGGTAATCTACCAATACTCAAGAAGATGAGGCAGGAGGATTGCTGTGAGGTTGAGGCCACCCTGGACTGCGTAGTAAGACCTTGTCTCAAGAAAAAAAAGAAACAGAGTAAATAAAAGATGGGATTTCTTTCAACTACTACTTTAGTTTAGCTGAAAAACATTGTAAGAGAATTTTGCTTAGATTTGTTCTCATAAGATATTTTAGTCTGGCAAATGACTATGAAGGACTGCTAATATGAATTGGTTTATACTATTTTGAGTAACTTAGAAAGTCTGTTGAATAACAATTCTTTTATAGGGAAATGGATACTGCAAGAACACCTTTGAGTGAAGCAGAGTTTGAAGAAATCATGAATAGAAATAGAGCAATCTCAAGCAGTGCTATTTCAAGAGCTGTGTCTGATGCCAGTGCTGGTTTGTATATTTTTCAAGTATCAGTATTTCTTGTTTATGGTACATGTATTTTTTATGTTCCCAAATCATTACGTATGACTTACTTGAAGAGCACTGAAGAGAACTGTCTGTCACAGTGCATATGGAAAGAGATTCAGTGCTGAAGTTGAAGGTCAAGGGTTAATATTAACCCTTTGACAGTGGTTCAGAGATCTTAAAGCAGCTCATTTATTTTTGTATTTGCAAAATGATGACTTGTTTTACAAGCTATAACAACTCAGTTTCATTATATGAAACCCTTTTATAAATTTCAAAATACTTAAAAATGTTAATCTTCTGTGGTCACTTTAAAACTTAATCCTGTATTATAAAATGCTTTTATTATTTTTACCCCCAAATGGTTCGATGTTATTTCAAAAACAATATTTCACATGAACTCTTTTCTTCTCCCCGGCAGGTGATTATGGGAGTGCTATTGAGACATTGGTTACTGCAATTTCTTTAATTAAACAATCCAAAGTGTCTGCCGATGACCGCTGCAAAGTTCTTATTAGCTCTTTGCAAGATTGTCTTCATGGAATTGAATCCAAGTCATATGGTTCTGGATCGAGGTAAAACTTTCCTGGCTTAATGTCTTTTTTTTTTTTCTTTTAATGTGTTTGATTGTTGCAGGGTCTCACTACACACCCCGGGCTTGTGTGAGCCTCCTGCTTTCAGCCTCCCCAGTGCTGGGATTAGGAGTGCGCCACTAAGCTCAGCCATGTGGCAGGATCAGCCTGGCCTGGGGTGGGGCTGGCACAGCCGGTGGTGCCCAGGATCTAACTGCTGTCCCTAAGCTTGCCTAATATGGCGCTTTAGTCCGCTGAGCTGTCTCACTGGCCCCTTGATGTCTTTTTGAAACTCAAGTTAACAAAAGGAAATAATAGTGTTTGGGTTTTTAAAATAAGATTTAGATTTCACTTACTGTTTACTCAGCAGCCAGAGTAAATTTTTTAATACCAGTCAAATGTCAGGTTATTTATTTGCTTAAAAATCCTTCAAAAGCTTCTGCTTAGAATAAAATTGTGAAGGACTGGGAAGATAGCTCAGTAGAATAAGCACTTGCCTGGCAAGTGCAAGGTCCTGAGTTCAATCCCCAGTACCACCACAAAAAAAAAAGTATAAAATTGTGAATGTGGAGGCCCCATGTGTCTTCTGTTTCCTCTTCGAGTAACGTTTTTGTTTTAGCCTCTTGCCATACAATTGGTTTCCCTTTTTTTTTGTGGACGTATCTAATGTTGGATCCCCTCACTGACTTAGTGCTTGACGTTCTTTCTGCTGGAAACCCTTTTCCTGCCCATCATCTCATTGGCTTCATAGCCATCATGTCTCAGTTTATTCTCATTTAGAAAAGTCATCTCCCAGGTTAGTCTGTCATACTATCATATTTATTTCTTTCGTATTATTTCATGTATGAAAACGTTGTTAATGGCTTTTTGCTCTTCATGAGAGCATATTTAAATAATGAAAATGCTCTTAGCTATCCTTTTTACTGCAGAATTATGTTTATATTTAAACATTGCCTGATACAGAATAAGTGTTTGTTGAATGAGTGGATGATTTGCTTAATGTTTTTTCTTCTTTTTTTACTTAAGTAGTTTCTTTTTTTTAGTATTTCTTCTAATCTTGAAATTTTGTAGATCTTGCTATTTAATCTTCACATGGTGTTCTTAAACCTGTCTTAAGTGGAAGACTTTATCTGGAAGTAGAGTCGTCTCCATGAAGATAATGGAAGAAGCTTGTCTTGGACATGGTCTTCAACTCCGTGTTAACTATTGTGACCCACTTAGGATCATTGTATCTGAACAAATTTGTCATAGCCAAAGAGCTTGAACTTGCATTGTCTTTAATATTTTAAGTCCAGAGCCAGAAATTCTGCATGATTGAGGAACTAAACATATAGTGGTGCATAGGTCTAGCTGTCTAGTTCAGAAATACATGAATTCTAGATAGTTGTTAGTTCCTTTTTATGAGTTTAGAATTTATAAAATGCTTTTTAGACTTTGAACTTTGGTTTAAAAAAAATCTTTTTTAAGGTAGTTCTGCTTATAAAATACAATGAGAATGTAGTATCAGTGCTTTCTAGTGGTTGCAGTTATTAGGCATTTTTTCCTAACCTTCACCCCTTCACATTCAGTGGAGTGTAGAGAAGTCATATATTTTGGTTAGCTAGGAATGCAAAACAAAAACTTACATGCAGTGGCCCCTTGATATTGAAGGGATTGAATTTAGGATCCCTGAAGATCCTAGCTTGCTAATTCTCAAAAACATTTGTATGTAATCTATATACATCTTCTCATGTACTTTTAATTTTTCCTCCCTCCTGCTATACTTTTAACAGCATTTCTTCCTTTAAAATACCTGATGTAAATGCTACGTAAATAGTCATATATATTGGGGTTTTTGGGGGTTTTTTTTTGTCCTTAACCTCACTTAACAGATTTATTAGTGATCACAGAAACTCGTCGTCATAGACAGACGATTTACATTTCATTAAAAATTTTAAGGCAAAAGGAAATCTGTAAGATTGGTCAAAGGACAGAGACATATTTGACAAAGGACAGAGATGCTCCCTGCCTGCTCCTCTACCCCAGGCTTGCTGTTGCACTGCCCCACTATCATAGCCCCAGGACCACAGGGCCCAAAGATCGCTGCGGTGAAGGCAGTGTTAACACCAGTCCATTACCCTAGACCTGTGGCCCACTGGAATAGAAGCTAACAGTGCAGTATGGTTCTCCCAAATGAATCTCAGATGTGTCACTCAGTTTTCATTTCTCTATAGCCCCATATAGTCCCCCATAGGAATCAAAGTGACAATAAGAAAGAGGTAAGCCACAGAGTAACTCTTATTACCGGAATTGCTTTAAAACCTTCCAGCTAGCTAGACACCACTGTTTCCTCAATTCTTTGCATTCTATCTCACTTTTTTTGAGACAGTGTCTCCCTTGTGCTGGTCTTGAACTCACAGTGGTCCTCCTGCCTCAGCCTCCCAAGTGCTGGCATTATAGGTATACACCATACCTGTCTGAATTTTGTGACTTATGTTTGATAAATTTCATTGAAAAGTCCAAAGTATACCTAATTGGTAAACTTAGGCTTCACATGGCTCTCTGGAGCAGAAAGGGAATGTTTTCTGTCTCTTGCTATGGCTTTGCCAGCCTTATCTCTGCTCCCCTCCCCTTCTCTCCCCTCTCTCTTCTGTTCTTGTTTTTTTTTACATAAGCTTTTAAAGCACCTGCAAGCAGGCATGGGGCCGGGCATTTGATCCCCAGGCCTTGAGGTGTCAATTGAGACTGCATGGTAGTGCATGCCTGTAATCCCAGCTCTTGGGAGGCTGTAAATAGGCAGATCGCTCTCGAGTCCAATCTAGTAATGAGACCCTGAACACTCTGCAGACCCTTCCCTAAAAATACAAAGTAAAGCTTAAAATATCGTGTTACCAACTTTTAATTATGCTTAAAATTCTTCTAGGAAGGGCTTTCTGACTGCATGTATATTGTTTAGGGATTAAACAATTTACATGTTCTTGTATAGTTGCAGTTTTTTGCCAAATATTTTTAATCTGGTGAGTTGACTATGAATAGAGAACCCACAGATGTAGACAGCCATCTGTATCTGTTGGGATAACATGTTAATAGATGATAATATTTATGTTTCAGTTGTATTTTGGGGGGA
Organism: Ctenomys sociabilis; assembly: GCA_004027165.1. NCBI lineage: Eukaryota > Metazoa > Chordata > Mammalia > Rodentia > Ctenomyidae > Ctenomys > Ctenomys sociabilis. The sequence continues at coordinate 14,179 of PVKA01040642.1, read as the reverse complement.
TTTTTGTGAATTTTATACCTTAAAAGATCTATATTCTAAATGTTGGTTTGATGTTTTCTCTGTTCCTGTTTATTTAGTAGCTATTATGTGTTTTAGGATACTAATTTGAATAGGTGTTTTATATTTTTATAGATTTATTTATTTATAATTTATGTATTTGGTACAGGATCTCACTTTGCGGCTTGGACTTGTAGTGATCTTCCTGTCTCGGCCTTCCCAGTGCTGGGATCACAGGCATGCACCACCATGCCTGGACTGTTAATCAGTGGTGGGGCAGGGTCAGTGTGGAGCCAGTGCAACATGTGATGTAGATATTTTTTTAAATGAAGTTTTTGGTTTATGCTTATTAATGATTTAATAGTCATCAGTATTGATAGGACAGGATAGTCTCAACTATGTCACAATATTTTGCTGCCTTAGATTTTTTTTTAAAAACTTACATAATTTTGTTTCTTGTAGAGTTATTATATGACATGAAATACCAAAATACAGTGTCTCCACTTACACAGCTATGTTTAAGACTCCAGTGAATTCCTGAAACGTCAGATGATATGGACTATAAACCAGTGTCATCTCCATCTTAACTAAGCACTTAGTCACACACTGGCTATAACTTGCATTTTGAAGCACAAATTTCTTTTTCCTTCACAATTTCACAGCTTCCTAGCACTTCAGTAATGACTTTTTCTTGTGAAATCAAGAACCTCTTTTGCTTTTTCACTGGAGGAGCCTTATCAAAGTTGCAAATAGTATTATTACTCTTGCATTTTGGGGCCATGGTCAAAATACAGTAAAGATTATTTGGACATGAACACTGGTAAGCCAGAACAGTGTCTGCTAACTGAGATAGCTACTAAAAGGCTGATGGGCAGGTGGCATATACAGTGTGGCTGCACCAAGGGCTAAGCCAGGACTATGAAATTTCATGACTTTATTATTTAAAATGGTATTCAATTTAAAAGTTACTGTTTATTTTTGGAGTTTCTCATTTGATGTTTAGACTATGGTTAACTTGAATAAATGAAACCATAAATGGGGAGGGAAGCTACTGAGTATCATTTTAACTATCCAATTATGGAGAGCATTAATCCAGTAATTTCTTTTAGAAGACGTGAACGATCAAGAGAGAGGGACCATAGTAGATCACGAGAAAAGAGTCGGCGTCATAAATCCCGTAGCAGAGATCGCCATGATGATTACTATAGAGAGAGAAGCAGGGAGAGAGAGAGACACCGGGACCGGGACCGAGACCGGGACCGAGAGCGGGACCGAGAGCGAGAGTATCGTCATCGTTAGAAGGTAGGTATTCTTGTTCCTGTTACATTTAACGTGAGTATTATTAACAGTGATTATAACTCCAGGGCTGTTGTTTATACAGTATGTACCTACATTTAAATGGTCCAAGTACTTGTTCTGGAAACATCTGAGACTAATATCAGGTAAGTGATCACAGGTAAAAATTCTGATATTTTATCCTTCAATATTCTGTTGATGAGTTACCAGTTCTTAGGTGTCAAATTATTAATGGTCTTAAAGCAAGAAAAATAATCAAGAGGACTCATTATGCACTTCTAAAATCTACAAATTGGGAATTTTTTAATCACATACATAGTTAGCATGTGATTTAAAGTACTTTAGTGTGCTTGGATTTTTTTTAAAATAAAATTTTTATATTACCTTAAGCTAATATGTCCCTAAAACTTGTAAAGAAAGTTGAACATTGTAATAGTTTATACAAGAGAATGTTTTCTCAACTTTGAAAGAGGTTTTTTCTTTAAAAAAAAAAAATTTTAGGGAGTGGACTATGTTCCTGCATCTAGTTTTTGTTTTAAAAGAAATAGTATTAATTTGCAAAGAAAATATATGTTACTAAATTAAAATGGGTTCACATTACAAACTTAAAATTTTTAAATTGTATCAAGCCTTACATCCCCCATTACGATCACGTTGAAATAATTTTCTTTGATGTTTCATTCATAAACCATAATCATTGTCTTTTTTTCTGTATTTTATAACTTTCTTGTGTACATTTTTTCATAAAGTGGAGAAAATTGTCTGTTTATATTTCATTTCCACATGTAATTTTATTTTTGTACTTGTGAACAGCATTTATTCATGTGAAGGGGGAAACTGAATCATGTGTGTGACACAGAGGTTGCTCTGTAAGCAAAAAGTTTTCTCCCTATGTTGGTGGCCTATCCACGTTGAATTAGGCTTAAAATACACCATTCCTAGGTAAATCCTTTTTATCTGGTTATTTTTAGTGATCATGCAAGACAGTGAAAATCTAGTTTTGGTAACTGTTAATATTTAAATTGTAATGGGCAAAATCACAGGCTTTGTCAAGTGTATGTAACTGTGTGACAGAAAAGCAGTTCCTTTGGCCATGCCAGATAAATATTAACAAATCATTTTGAGTAACATTTGTAAAAAATAAAGCTTGTAAATCTTTTATGAAGCACAAAAAGCTGTTACACTATTTGTAATTTTTAAAGGCTTTTTGAATTGAGAAGGCCCATTCTGATACTTCCTGCATTTTGAGTATATAGTTTGAATATGTATTAAAAATTCTTACAGTTCTTCATGTATTGTATTAAAATTTTAGTATGTCTCAAAACATTTTAATATGAGACAAACCATCTTCCATTTTTAAAACTAATCTTACTGAAATTGGTCATTGCTCTTGGATGTAAAAATAGTTGTATCATGTAAATCTAAGCACTAAATTTTACTAATGTACCTTTTTTAAAGGTGTACCTTTTTATCCCTGAATTGCTATCTTTTGAAGAAATGATGTTCAGTAGTTGCTTATAGTGGTCAATACCAGGTTATTTGAGGTAGTTAATTCTGTAGCCATTTTATTTATAGAGTGATTACAAGCTCAGTAAGTTATTTTTCTAGACTTTTCTAACTTACCAACTTAGTTATTAAAGACATTTTGAAATTTGAGTATTTTGGTCATCTCCAAAATTCATGTTCCATGGTACCAACCAAGGATCTTCTAAATCACTATATTGGAGATTAATGACAGTTTTCTAGCTTTCTTAGTAAAGCTAGCATATTCAACCAAATCAATTCTGAAAAGTCCATTGTTAATTTTAAATAGCTTAAATATACACATCCCAGCATGAGTGGACCTAATATATATATCATGACTTGAGTTTCATTACATTCAGACATTGACTATGAATTCCTCACTTGAAAATGTTGACATTTTTCTTAGTCACTGATGTATCATACCAAAATTCCCATGTTTTGTTTGTACATTAATCAGAATTGAGTTGTAATACTGTTATATGCCTTCATCCAAGCAAAGTTTTACATAAATCTTTCAAATACAACAAAAAAACAAGTGTTACCCTGGCTTATTGTATCTTTGCTACCCTAAACAGTATTTATTGTGAAAGTAAACATAAAATAAGGGTGGGGATTGGAATTAAATATATTCAAGTGAAATACTTAAAAAAAAAAACCATTTGCAAATTTTGTTACCATCTTGATAAGGTCTGTTGCTGACCTCTTTAGAAGTTTTTAAATATGAGTCCTTTTGAGCTTTCATGTAAATCTTACATGGAGTAAGTGGCGTAAGAGTGACTTGAAAGCTAAAGTGAATGTCAGTAATCAGTTTGTACATAAATGATAATGTAATGTGTTATTAAAATGGTGATGAATGGCCACAAGATTAAAGATAATGATGTTGCCAAACTGTTAATGTCTGTCCCATCTTATTTTTTTGTGTTTGAACTGTTGAATAATGTTAATTACATTCTCATTTTAAAAATGTATTAGTTTTACCAAAAATAATTCAGTATCTAATTTCAAATAAATTATAATTTAATGAGAAAATATTGTAAATTGCAGTATGTAAATACATTGTGCTTCTTTGTGTTTTTTGCCTCTATTCTGAGACCACTCTGAGCAAAATAAGTGATTTTAAATTGTACGTGTCTTACTGGAAATGCTTTTACTTTCATAGTTATTTTAAGGTTGTGTTCTTACGATGTGTTGGAACAGTCCTATTCAGCAAATTTATGTTTGTTCTATACTGAAGAGTAATTAAAACAAATTATTTTAAAGATACTCTTAGGTTCCTTCTCCCCATTTTAATATGAGGTTTTACATATTCTCAAGCTATTATACCTTTATCAATGTGTTGTGTATGAGGATCTCGATTAAGTAATCATACTTCCTTGATTGTGACCACTTCTGCCATATGTATCATGCTGTTAGATTCTATTATTACTACACAGGATTTAAATGCTTTGTATTGCTTGATTCAGTTCATTTTGTGTTAATTTGGGTGAAAACCAAAAAAAAATGTTCTTTACTAATGTTGAAAGATACTACATCGTAGGATTAGGATTTAGTGTTACATTGAGGCTTTTGTGAAAAATTATCCTGGTTACCTGGTGTGAATGATGACTGGTAATAGTAAGATTTAAAAAAACTATTTTTGCAGCTCTTAGATCATCTCAGTCCTGCCTCATATTTCCAGTTATGTGTTTCCTTGTGTTTACCCATACATCATAACTACTGTTTTGTCTGGATATTCTAGCTTTCAATACTTTGGCTCTAATTTCCTTGCTTTTAGTAATATTTGCAAACCTTGTCTGACTGCAGTTATCTGCTTGCAATGACAAGTGAGGGTAGGAAGTGATCCCATGGATGGATGATGTGTTTTGCTCACTGTGGTTGAAGAATACAGTTTTAAGTGATTAATGTTTTGTTTTAAAAAGTTGAATGCTAATGTGAGTCACCTTGCTCTCTCACCTTCATCTCAGTGTGAAATTTACTACTACAGTATTTTCATTTTGTAACTTAGATTTTTTTGAGTAATATTTTGAATGAATATTTAGTACTCAGTGTTATTTAAAGACAGCCTGATAACACCAGTTAAGGGCAAGGGTACCACTATGCTACCCAGATTTATGAGTTTGTCCTCTGGTAAGATGTTTGCACTGTTACAGTGGATTCTGAATACCAAATAGCTTATTTTGAAATGTCTATTTTTGTGACTCTTAGAGGTAAAGCTGTTTCATTTTGTTTTTTTCCTTTGTGATGTAGTTTTTTCTAGTATTTAGTAGATTGCTTAAAGCAGCAATTATATATACATTTTATATTGGGTGAAAAAAAATTTTTTAAATGAGGTAAGTACTATGTCCACAGGGAGATGAACATGAAATGTTTTGATAGCAAGGAACTTTCTGTAAACATCTACAATAAAGAAAATTACTTTTGTGCAGTATATTGTAAAAAGACAGTTTTACCTTAAAAGAGATATTACCATGTAATTCATACTGTTGTTTCTCTTGTCCACTTTATTCCTTAATCAAAGGAAACAATTTCAGATAGAATATAGTAAACTTTCATTCATTGAATTAAACAGTACAGCTGTACAATTACATAAAAACTATTTTAGTTCAATCTATTTATATGAAAATTTATTTTTAAAAAACTGTCTTAAAAGATGACTACCATGATTTTAAATACTAATGCTAGCAAATTTGTTAGGTAAATTTCTAAAAGAAGCACTCAAAATTTGGGTAATAATGGCTAAATGTTGTATTAATTACATAAAAATAAATGCAGGCACTTCTCTGTGTTTTGACGTTTTACTTGACTGGGAGCTCTAGATTTCATTTGTCATCTTAGTTGTTTAAACGGCTGTTGACACAACTTTTTTTTTTTTTTTTTGTTTTAAGTAACTGATAGGTAATCGTGTGGCTTTGACATAGATTTGATGCAATGATTTTCTGAGAAAATGATCATTGAATGTATTTGTTACCTTCACATTTCTTTTTGACATCTTTGTTTATGTAGACGTCTATTTAGACATTTTAGACTGTTATATGGAATTGGATTATTGGAAATGGGTTGTATTGCCTTTAAATTTGCTTCCTTTTGAGACTGTAAAATTTGTATATCCAAGTGGATAAATAAATGTAAAATGTTTAGAAATAGAAATGACTATCCCCCAAACTTTATATCTGTATCATGAAAATTAAGATTAATAGTGAAGATTTACCTATGAAATATAATCAAGCAAGACATGAGATGTATATTGTAACTTCATAAATAGGATTCACTATATGGAAAGTAGTAAAATTCTCTGTTGGTGTAAGATACATTGACAGTATGCAGTGTACGTTTTTTTGGAAGGATTAAATGAATATTTTTGTGTTGCTCACTGATTTCAACTGATTTTAAATAATTTTTCCTCTTAGTGACCCTCAATCCATTTCAGCACAACAGAAAATTTAAGGAAATAACGTTTTTGTAGTAGCAAGGTTTATTGATTTCTGTTTTAAAATTAAAGAATATGCTTTATGTAATACTTTTAGAGCCTTTAAACTTTTTTTATTTTAAATCCTATTTATTTGGTGCAGGGTCTCAATACTCAGCTTGGGCTCATAGTGATCCTCCTGTCTCATCCTCCCAACACTGGGATTATAGGAGTGCACTACCACACCTGGTTTCAGTGGCCAGCATTGTGTGTGCCCAGAGTTCTGGACTCAACATGGTATGTGGTGCCAGGGATTGAACCTATGTCCTTGCACTTGCCAGGCAAGTGCTTAGACCACTAAGTTATCCCCCTAGCCCCTGGCAGCTTTTTAAAGTGCATTGCTAGGCTGGAGATAATAGCTTAGTGGTAGACCTCATGGCTTAGCACACCATGTGGTCCTGCGTTTGTTCCCCCAGCTAGCTAGGTAGTGAAAAAGTAGACAGACAGACAGACAAACAGGATCCCAAGTGCTAAGCAGTTGAGAGCTGACATTTTACATTTTTCCCTACAAAATAATTCCACTAAATAAGCTTTATCATTATAAGAAAAAGATAAAAGGTAACATTAGAAATGGCTTGTATCTCTAAAAAAATACAGGTATATTGAAATTATTTAGAAGAGAAAGCTTGATTTTAACATTTGTTTTTTTCCTTGTGTAATAAGATCTTAAGTTTTTAATTGCTAGGCAGTGTGGGATGTGTATGTATACTGGTGCTTTATGAATAATATTTTCAAGAGTAATTTTCAATAGAAATTACTCTTGATAGCAGAGCAACCCAGGTGTGGTAGTGTCCTTCTTAATCTTGGCACTTGAGAGAGAGCTTGAGGTGGGATTGCTGTAAGTTGGAAGGCACCCCACGAGCTACATAAGAGTTCAAGGTCAGCTTGAACTCTTATCTTCCCCCACCAAAAAAATAAAAAACATTGTGCCCTTTAGATTAAGTCATTTTTACAATGTCCTCCTTATATTTAAAATAGCTGGTATTTCGTTGATAAAATCTTTTGTGAACTTCTACCTGAAGTTTGCATGTATATGTATTAAGATTTTTAGTTTATCAACTTTTCTTTTTCTTTTTAACTTTATGTGAGTTTTTGATGAAATTTATCATTTCAGATTCCCAGTTAACTTGTTTTGGGTTAGTTTACATACTATATTAGGTATTTCAATAGTGGAATAGCGTGAAAGTTGTCACAAATTGTATTATGTCTAAAGATTTGTATGTGTATGTCATTTATTTAAATGTGCATACTGAGCTTTCTATTTATAACTTTTGTAACATAGAGCACTATTTGGTTTATAACAACTGCAGAAGTTCCTGTATGCTGTCAAATAAAGTCAATTTGTAAAATTTATTGCATTTTATATTCAGCTCAGCACCTAATTTGTTAAATGAGTTCATATTGAAAAATACCTAAAATCATTGAAGCAGTTTTCCATTTATTTTTGTAGTATGCATACTTTAGAAACTGGCTTATAATTGTTTCTATCACCACAGAAACAGTAGCTGCTATGTTTTCATTTCTGTTTGTCATTAAATTTGAAAGACAATATTTAAGAAGAGTAAAATCAGCATGTTTCATTTTGAATCATCAAATGAGCTGGGAGCATTTCTCCACCAGATAGGCAGCTACAGTTTCAGTTAATCTTATTTTGTGTTAGTATACGTAACAGAGATGTAGATGCACGACTTGTGTATGTATAGTTAAGCCAGCATTTTTCTGTGTATTATGGGGAATAGCAAAATCTACATCACAAATTTTGACACATTACAGCTGAAGGAAGAGGAACACCTTCCAAGATAAAAGTCTTCATGGGGGAAAAATGATGCTTGTCCAGCAGTTTGCTTCTTGTGATTGAACTGAACCTGTAAGGATTCATGGATAAACTGAACAGGAATAGATCTGAATAAAGCAAATCTGCATAAATGGTAACCAGTAGCTCTACTTTTATTTTTTATGTTGCTTAACTGTTTTATTTGAAGGAAACCTGTGTGATTTAAAAAGTTAATAGCTTTTGCAACTTTATTACTGGTTATATACATTTGGCTATTACAATGTGCAAGCAATTGGAAAAACAAAGTCAAGTAAATGCTTGTTTTTATAGTAGTTTGTTCTTGTTAAAATGTTCATATGATAATGTCTGTACACAGCACCACTTTGATTACAATAGATGTAGTGTTGTAATAAACTGTTTAATGGGGCTGATGTGTAAAGCTGTTCAAGTTATTTGATGTTTACACCTCAGGGAAAGTCTTGTGTTCAGCAATATCTAAAGATAATGTTACTATGACAACATTTTTATTGTCCTTTAAAAAGCATTGCAATAGCGTTTTTGGATATGCATCAATTATTCATGCGTTCAGTGAATTAAACATAACTGATTAATGTCTCTTGCCCTTGATTTTGATATTAGAATAGGTGATTACATAAATATTTAATATTTCTATATTCCGCTTTTTTAGCTGTTTTTACCTAGTTAGCTTGTGACTTTGCTGAATGGTCTATACTTGTAAAAACTTAAAAAACTCGACAGACATAGCAATCCAGTCAGTGTTCTAGGAGTCAAAATAATTTGAGGTTTTAACATTTTAGTAAAAACATAGTATTTCCTACTACATAGTGCAACTTAATTACAACACGTGTACACTGAAACACTTAATTGAGAACTGTTGGCATTGAAAGATATTGATTATTCTAATTGATCCTGTAGTATTTGGCGTTTCTTATTGATTGAAGGTGCTTATGGTTTAATTTTGAAATCATAAGTAGTGTAAATGCAGCCATGCAGCAGATGAATAAAGAGAGCTTTAGTTCTTTCCACTGTTGGTATAGATTTCTGAAGGATATGATGTTGTAATACTGGCTAGTGTTCCCCGTTGTGAGTACTGGGAAATTTTAGCTATCTTCAAGTTTGCGGAATTTTATGTGTATCCATGTAACCTGTTCAGTCATGCTAGAGTTGAAGATTTTTTTGAACCTACCTTATGTAAAGGCCTATGTTAAAAACACCTATCTAGCATGTGTTCCTACTTGAAGAATTAGCAGAGGCACAGGGTCAATCTGATTAGGTATTTTTATTTTATTTTATTTTTATTTATTTATTTATTTTTTTGTCTTTTTGAGACAGGGTCTCACTATGCAGTTCAAGCTGGCCTTAAGCTCACTTTGTAGCTCAGGCTGGTCTTGAACTCACAACAATCCTCCTGCCTCAGCCTCCCGAGTGCTGGGATTACAGGCCTGCACCACCACGCCTGGCTCTGATTCGATATTTTTATAGGAAAGTAATTGTGAATCACTAAGAAATTTGAGTTGAAACACTTAAATTTGTTTTTAACTTATTTTAAAGATCTGATAATTGAGAGATCTGATAGCATTCACATTGATTTTTAAAGTATAACCAAATTTTGGGGACAATACTTTAAAAATATTAGATAATACATAATGTCCAATTGTAGAAGCCCTCTAAAGATGTGCACTGCCATTGTTCATTTTCATCTTGTCTACTATCGCAATACTCAACATTAGTTGCTTCAAATTATCCCTATTACCACGAGCTTTATTGTAAAGCATTTCATGAGTGAAGCACTTATGCATGGGATCATTGGTGTTTATTGCAACTGTTTGTTCTCAGAAACAATTTTTGGAGTGTTTTATCTTGTTGAAAAATGCAGTTGCCTTTTTAATATTATTCCAGAGTTGTATCAGAATCTTGTTTTGTGTATAGTTGTGCATTTTATCATTTTTTTAGATTTTGTATATTTTAATCACAATGCTCTATGTTGAAGACATTTGGACATAAATATAACGCAAGGGAAATTAGTTAATAGTAAGATTTAAAGGTAAGTAAAATGTCCATGAGAATCAAAATTTCATTGAACAATTTTAAAATGGAATCACAAAACTATACTTGAAAAGCAACTGGAAGTTTTGTACTGATTTAATCCTATATTTACCTTTCCATTTTCTATCAGTGGAACTCTTTAATTGTTCCTTCTGTGTCACTCTTCCTATTTGGCTGATTTTATTATATGACTTTTGTTTTAGAGAGTCTGAGTATACTAAAGTTGTTTGCTGCTAGGCCATTATATTAACGGTTGTGAGGAAGAAATGACTTCTTTGTTTGACCAAGTAATTTTACAAAGTACTTCTTTAACTGATAGAACATGAATGTATAGCAGTAAAAGTAAAAATTGCAAACCTTGTTTTATTTGTTATACCCTGTCATTGTTTATGAACTGATGTTATTTGAAAAAAACAATTTTTTTAATGTGTAGGAACAATCCAAAGACATACATCTTTGCAAAGACACCAAAAAAAGAAGAGTGTGTGTGTCTTAGACACCTTTTCTTCATTTACAATAATTAATAGATATGAAAACAAATAAATTGAATTTTAAACCATAGCATTTCTATTAGTGCTATATAGTCATATTCCTTTCAGCTAGCAGTAAAATTATGGATGAATTTACAGCACATGGATGGTATTGCTTTTGAAGCAACAATTTGAATTGAATGTGCTGCTTTTGATTAAAAGAAGTATGTTACAGAAAGGATATTCCAATGTAAATTTACAAGTTTATTTTCATAAGCAAGATTTGGAGTAACTTGCTATGACTATTAATCATAGGTTAGCCCACTTAATGGCCCTTTACCCAGAATGTTCTTAAGCAGTTAACTATAATTTGGAGTTCAAGCTTAAGGTCTTATTTTCATTTGATTCTCCTATGGAGAATGCTATTTTACTTTTTGTTAGTTAAGGTCAGTTCTAAAAGTAAAATTGGAGGTTTAATGAATGTTGTATAATACTTTATAGTGAAGGGGGAAATTATTGAAAGGGTGAAGAATTTTTCTTTCCCTTATGTATTCAAATGTGCCAATAACCTAAATATATACTGTTTTGTATAATGAGATGCTACTACAAAACTTTTCTGTTGGATTGCTCTTGGCATTTAGGTTTTCATACCTGATTGGTCATTTCATTTTCTGTACCCTATAAGGTGGCTCCGATTTTGTGTTTAAGCTTTGGCTTAAATTATTTTAAGAGGAAGATTATGTCCTCATTTTATACTGAGAATGCAGTATTGAGATCCTCATTGTCTTATAGATAACTGCTTTTTCAGTTTTATTCACTACATTTATTTGCATACCATAGCCCTCTGTAAATGTTTCTTCCAGTTGTATGTACTTAAATGCACGCTTATCCATTGTACATATTAGACAGTTTTTGTGCTAAAATATATTTAGTAGGATTTTTGCAGCAAAGCATTCTATTTTTGTTTCTACAGTATGTGTGGTTTTTTTTTTTTTAAACATTAACCTTCAGTTTAAACACTGGTATATTCATTTTATTTTTTAGTAACTTGACTCTTAGAAGCCTTAGACTTTTAAAATAAATATTCAGCCAAAAATTGTAATTATATTAAGATGTGGCCTTACATTAACATTCCTTGTGTTTATGGAACTTTATTTGAAGGAACCAAGATTTAAGATTAAAGTTTGATCTTGAGTTGAAAGAGAAAATGTGTTAAAAATGTCTAGGCTTCTGAGAGGAAGTTCGTGTACTCTTCTTTCTTGGCATAAGAAAGAAGCAATATGAACTTCTATAAATATCTAAAACATTCAGGCAGTTGTATCTGTTCAAATTGATTTAGGTTTGTTTTAACTAATGTTTCTTTAAAGTTTCAGGTTGTTGGCATTCACTGAGTACACCACTATGGTTTTTGTGTGGGATGTGTAAAGAGTTGGTTATGAACGGATTTCAATGTTTAAAGACTTCTTGCTACATTAATTGCAATGGAGGCTTTTAAAATGTTAGATTGAATTTAATTGAAGTCACACAAATCTTGAAATGGTAGTTTTGGATAGTAAACAATAAGAGTTTTTCATGTGGGAGTATCCTAAAACTCCACCATGGGTGTAAATGTTTTACATTTATTTCATAATTGGACAGACCCTACATTTATAAAACATTTCACTTTGAAGGTTTGTTCTTTGTTGCACTGTTACTGAGTAACACTTCTCAGCATTCTGTAAGCTAATTTTAAAATACAGTGGTAAATTCATGTTTATTTTTTTACTTTAAAAATTGTAGTACTCAGGTGATACTTAGTAGGAAATGATCTTTGGAGTAAATCATATGCATTTTAAGGAATGCATCTATAACATTGATAACTTTAGCCTTAAAGTTGATTATTCCTTCTTTCCTCTACATCCCATGGTAAATTAACAAAATAGTTTACAGCCCACTGCAGCCTTAAAATGCTTAACAATTTTTAATGAAAGCCCTTGATAACAAAAATTGTATATTATCAGTATCCCATCAATTATTTACTCACAGTTTGTAAATAATTTATCTAATATTAGAAGGCCAAAGAAAGTCTTAAAATTTTAGCTATTGACTCTGGTGACTTCACAGTAAGATTTCTGTGCAAAAGGTAAGGTGGTTATTTGATCAAGTAGACATCTTTTTTGTGGCCATGAGAGCTGGACTTCCATATTAGTTTCTATTAAAAATTTTATTCTCGTTTATTAAAATGTAATTACAATTTTGTTTAATGTTTACTCTGTCTTTTCTTTCTTTAGCGTTTAGGTGACTGTTGAGCAGTTTGCTGTATGGCCATTGTTGGTCTAAACTGCACTGGTAACAAGCATGGTCTTGATCTTGTACTGAAAATAAAACAAAGTTTTCCTAATACTTCTTGGCATGTCTTTTTTGATTCATAATTTGTTGGCTATTGTGTATGGTTTAAAACAAAACCTATGATAACATGTGACGCGACACAGTGAAAGGCTGTCATGTTCTGTCCTTAAGGCACCCCTGTGTGGTTGTCTTCTGAGCTGGCATTTCAATGTCCTTGAAGCAGAGCAGGCTATACTTAAAATTGAAGAACACAGCTTTCTAAATCAGAAATTTAGAAAGTATTTGTCCAATGTAGGGGACATCAACCTCACTAGACTTTTAGTCGATTAATATATATATATATAGATGCATCTGATACAGAATCTACAGGGTCTCACCACATAGATTGGTCTAGTAGTGATCCGCCTGTTTTCAGCCTCCCAAGCACTGACTGGGATTACAGACATGTACCCCCACGCCCAGTCTCAGTTGCTGGCTCATCATGACCCGGTGGGGGGTGGCAGCACCAGCATGGCATGCCGGGATTGAACCCCAGCCACTGCTCTGCGTAACCAGGCGCTTCAGTCTGCTAAGCTAGATCACAACAAAAAAAAAAAAAAAGGAAAAATTCCTTTCTACCAGTTAACTTGGAAATGTAGTAGGATGTTTTTAGAATAGCGCTTTCATTTTCCTTAGTAGATACTTGCCTCAAGTAGTGCATCAGCTCTCATTCCTCAACCGCAAGCTTCAGAGGATGTTGGTCTAACAGCTGTCCTAGTGGAGGCCCACTTTGGTGTGGCCATTAGCACTGAGGCTCAAGCTTTGTTAGTTCCCTGTTTGTTATATATTTATATTTTTATTTTATTATTATTATTATTATTATTATTATTATTATTTTTTTTTTTTTTTTTTTTTTTTTTTTTTTTTTTTTTTTTTTTTTTTTTTTTTTTTTTTTTTTTTTTTTTTTTTTTTTTTTTTTTTTTTTTTTTTTTTTTTTTTTTTTTTTTTTTTTTTTTTTTTTTTTTTTTTTTGGTCTTTTTGAGACAGGGTCTCACTATGCAGTTCAGGCTGGCCTTAAGCTCGCTTTGTAGCTCAGGCTGGTCTCGAATTCACAACAGCCCTCCTGTCTCAGCCTTCCAGTGCTGGGATTACAGGCATGCACCACCACACTTAGCTTGTATTTATATTTTTAGAAAGACCATTAACTCAGTAATCCTATTTGTGTTGAGTAGAAATGTTGCCTGTAGACCAACCATAGGGGGCAGAAATAATTTAACT
>PVKA01040641.1:0-18621 GCA_004027165.1 Ctenomys sociabilis | reverse complement strand
TCTGACCACAGCAAGTCTACTGGCTGCTTCAGTCTGTCTGCTTCTACTAGTCACCAGGGCCGGGATAAGGCTGCAAAGCAAGCACAAACTTCTTGGGGTACTGCCAAAAGAATCTGGGGGCCTGGAAAACTGTCACCTCTGCAAAAGTCAGCCCTGGAGCTAAAACAGGAGGCTGTGGGTATGTGCCAGGTGAGCAGACTGGAGCTGGTGCAGGGCTCCACACCACACATACCAGACGCTCTCCCACTCTGAGCTTTGGTGTCCTTCTCCATAAAACAGCAGTGCCTGGGCCATGTCCCTAACCCCGGGTCCTGGGCTTGGCTTAGGGGCTGTGGAAAGCCATGTGTTTCGCTACTCCCACCCCTAGGTAACAGCAGCAGACCTGCCTGATGTCCTGTCTGCTTGAGAGGTTGAAGGACAGCTCTGACCCAGCCCTGAGCAAAGAGGGTGTGAAAGCAGCAGGGGGCCCGGCTTACACCTCCACCCTGAGGTGGCGCAGGCTGAGCATAAGGGGTGTGGCTGGGGCAGGAAGGAGGTGTTTCTCTGTGAGAGGCTGCGAATCTTGTTCAGTTAAGGAGAGCTCATATTGCCTACAGCGCCCTCGTGCCTGCAAGGCCTGATCCGTTCTTCCGAAGTAACTTTCGTATGCATAACACTGTCCCGAGCTGGGATCCCAACACCTCTACCATCGCAGGCGGGAGGATGCCTGGGTCCCTGCCCATGGTGCGGGACCCTTTTGGGGCACCAGCCAATAGCGGCGCGGCTCGAAGTGCCTATCCAGTCAAGGCATGGGTGTAGCAGTTTTCCCACCTGCCGCCCGCGGAGTGAGGAGTACGCGGCAGCTAGCCGTCGGAAATAAGACCCTCTTCGCCACCGCCCTGCCGCGAGTGAAAGGCGCAGGGCCGGGAACTGCGCTCGTCCGTAGACCCTAAGCCCACGCCAGGCCCCACCCCGACCCGACCCCGACCCCGACCCCGGAGCTTCCGGGCCCTCCCTACCTGTGCTCGCGTCAGTCTGGAGTTCGCGGCGAAGTTTACAAGGGGCGGGCGCGCAGGCGCAGTGCGGGCCTGAGCAGCAGGCGGAGCCGACCCAGACTTTCCGGCTGCAGACTGCGGAACCTGGAGGGTCGGAGAGCCGAACCGCGTAGCGCTTGTTGAGGGAGGAGGCACCTCGGCACTCGGGATCCCACGCCCCGGCTTGGCCTGGGCGCACAGGCTGCGCTCTTCAGTAAAGGCCCGAACCCGCTCTTGGCTCCCTGCACCGTATCTCCGCGCTTTGCCACTCTGGTCTTTTTTTAACGATAAAAATACTTTACTAACTTCTCTGTTGGTAATTGCAGCACTAGCGTGTTTGTCCGGTGGAGGGTTCCCCCCTCCCCCCGTTTCCTTTCAGTGTCTTCCTGCTCTGCCTTCCTCTCTCAAGCCCCATTCCTCGACTTGTGGAATGTTAAAAGTTAAGACCTTTGGCTTCTCCAAACTTCTTATGCCCGGGCAAGTCTGCACCGGCATGAACTAATGGCCCTCTCTGCAGCACAAACTAATGGATAGAATGGGCAGGTTCTGGCACCAAGAAGTAAAGTCCAGTTTCCTTGGGAAAGAAAGGGCGAGAGGGGGACCGGAGGGTCCAGGAAGGGATACGACAATCCTGGGCAAGTCTGTTGTCTCATTGTGATCGCTCCTCTATTGCTCCTGCTCTGTATGTCCCAACATGCCCGTACCTGGCAGAGTGGTGATTTGCTGATGAGGGCCCTCCATCTCCTTTGAATAAAACGTGTTTTTTTCACCAGATCAGGCCCTTTGATTTGGTCAGTTGTGATCAAACGAAACCTAGGTGACCAGTAACAATTCTGGTGAAGCCACCTGGGAAGTATGTCCAGGCTTCTGAATGTCTTGTTTCTGTTCCAGCTGGGGAGGGAGCAGGCACTTGGGCAAAAGGACTACTCTAGGGACATTTAAGTTGCTGTGGAGAGTGGCATTGCACTCTGGGTATTGTCCCATTCCAGTTTGTGGCCTCAGCCTATAACACTTTTGGCTTTTGTTTTAAGACAGGATCTCAATGTTTAGGCCAGGCTGACCTCAAACTCTCAGTGACCTTTAGCCTTCCAGGTACTGGGATTACAGGTGTGTCACCATGCCAGGCTTTAAACACTCTTGTTGGTGGAAGGACAAGGTCGTCTGGAAGAGCTGATGTGTGCCAGACTTCCCACTCAGGACCATACTGTTTCCAGTTTGATGGGCAGGCGATTAAAAAATAGCCATTTAGGCCTTCCTTTGGGACATTCAGTGATACCTGTTTGAGTGAAGATTATTTGGGGTCACTTGAGGGCTATCTGGACTGACTACAGATCATTTTGGGTACTAATTAATGTGAAGAGATTTAGAAGTAGAAAAAAAATCTAGGTGTAGGAGACACTTCCTGGTCCTCGTCTCAGTCCAAGAAACCAATTTTGTAATCCCAAAGTTACGTTATTAGAATCCCATCAAGTTGATTCCAATCTACCACTTTCCATGAAGCCCATGGCGAAAATGAGGACACTAAATTATATTTTTAATCGAGGGGCTCTAAGTCCTGCCATGACATGGCTTTCAGGAACCAAGAGAGTGACCCAGGGCCTCACCCGGTTTTTATTCAATGAGGGAGTGGCTTGAGGATTGGCTGAGAATTGTGGGAAGTAGGTGACTACTGTGAGCTGAGCTAGGTGGGTGGCCTACATTTACCTCTGCCATATGCAGAGAGGATATGTAGAGAGAGTGATCTGCATTATATAGTATTTAATGTTTTGGGAAGTCTAGGGCTTCAGCTTTGATGTAGTCTTTCAAGCCCCAGGAAGTCATAGCCTCTGTCTCGAGGCTTGATCCCAGCTGGCAGCGTGGAGCATTAGCTCTACCATCCTGTCTCCACCCGGCTCACGTTAAGGAGCAGCAGGCTTACCAGGGAAACACACATGCCACCTTCAAAGACTATCACCAGCACCTCAGCTAGACCAATACACATAGCTTAAGGCCAACTGAAGGATAAACAAGTCCTAGCCAGCTCTGCACATAACAATATGAGGAAATAGGATCAGACTCAGTCAAAATGGAGACAGTCGCTTTTCTTTCAAGGAGAGCTGCTCAGGTGGTCTCCCACATCTAGGTACTTGGTTTGTTTTGGTTTCTTTTATCTTTTTCTTCTTATAACCTTCTTTATTTCTAAACTGGGCAGTTGGGCTTTAGTACCATCTAAGAGCCTTGAGAGCTGCACACTGAGTAACTGGACAAGTAATCTCCAGGATATTAGGACAAAGAAGAGCTGATATACTGTACTATATTAACACTGCATGGCCTAAGTATGCCTTAGATTGGTGAAAGGTTGCCATCTAATGGTTCTTTAAATTGTTGCACCGATTTTGCAATTGCAGTCATTTTGTGAAAATCAGGTAAATGGTTGAAATTCTTTATATTCAGACCCTCATGGTATTGTATGCTAGAAGTTAAGGGAAGGAAGGTAAATTGCTGTTTCAGAGAAAAAGGAAGGATTTTGTCCCTATGCCATATGATAAAACTCCAGACAAAAAATGAAAATTAAGAAATTAACTTTTTAAACGCTCTTAGTCTACACCCAGTGGATGTGGAGGCAACTTCACTTCCTGACCTTGGGGAAGATGAGGAGCCACTGGATTTAGAGGGCAGGAATGGTTTCCCCCTTTCAGACTCAACAAGACGCTTAAGTTTGGCCAGGGAACTTCCTATTTCAGGGTAGGACAATATCCAAGGCAGAGTTCAGGCAGAGGTTTGGAAAAAAAAAATGAACAGCTGGTTGATGTTACTGGGCTTATAGTCTATTCTCAACCTCTGTCTTGTTAAACCAAAAGAGCTTTTTTTTTGTCTTTTTGAGACAGGGTCTCACTATGCAGTTCAGGCTGGCCTTAAGCCACTTTGTAGCTCAGGCTTAAGAAATACCTTTGGTCTTTTTTTTTTTTTTTTTTTTTTGGCAGAACCGGGGATTGAACTCAGGCCCTTACGCTGAGCCATCTCCCCGGCCCTAAACCAAAAGAGCTTTTAATTTGTCATTTAGAGATGATCCATGGAGAGTGATTTGTCTCCATTTTTACTTCTTATTGCCCTGCCTAACTGTGCACTTTCTGAAGAGAGAAGGCTAGTGATAGACAAAATCCTTGAGGGGGCATGACATCTCCAATGAGAAATCTACAAGAAACCCTGATGCTGTAGCTGTTCGTCCTGTTGGGACCCAAACAGTGCAGGAGTAAGTGTTGAACAATTAGAGGCAGTATATTCTGGCAGGCTTAGGAAAGATTGCCTAAACTGAGAGGTGTGAATAACATGCAGGCATTTCAGTAGAAGGCAGATGGGAATTCTACAGAGCTTCTAGAAAGGATTTACCAGACATATTAGAAGTGTACAGATGTTGGCTGAGAAGATGCAAGGAATATAAAGATGGTTAACATGACCCAAAGTGCCCCTGATACTCATAGAAAGCTTCAAAAATGAGGATGAGCAATAAGAATGAGTCCAACTCAGTTACAAATATTACCTCTAAAATACCTAATGCACCAGTCATGGTTGTCTATGCATGTAATCCCAGCACTTGGCAGACAGAGGCAGGAGGATTGCTGAGAGTTTGAGCCCAGCTTGGAGCACACAGTGAGCTCAAAGCTAGCCTAAACTACATGGTGAACCTTGTCTCAAAGAATAAAAACAAGCAAGGGAAAAAAGATGAGATAGACTGACTAATTTTCAAGGCCTTGGAAGGATATTATGAGGGAGAAAAAGGCCAAGTTCGGTAAATATAAAAGGATAGGATCCTTGGGGAGGTACGAATGTGTATATTACAAGGAAGAGGATACTGTTTGAAAAATGTAGGTCTGAAATTAAAGAAAAAAAGGAAGATGCAAGACACACTAGTAGATGATAAATAAAGCTCAGGGGCTCTTTTCCATCTTTCAGAGCCGAATGATCTCCCCATAAGACCTCTGCATACAGACGACAACAGAGGAGTATCTTGATAATTTTTCCTGTTGCTGAAACAAAACACCCAACATCGAAAATTAGAGGAGGCGGTGCCGAGGAGATGGCTCAGTGGAATGTGTGCTTCCCTGGCAAGTGCAAGGGCCTGAGTTCAATCCCTGGTTCTGGAAAAAAAAAAAAAAAAGAAAGTTAGAGGAAGAAAGCTTTATTTTGTAAAATAAAGCTCACAGTTTGTAGAGATTCAGTCTATAATTGGCTGGCACGAGGCGGGTGGCATGCAGAAGGGCATCATAGCGGAGAAACAGTTCATGGCGTGGCAGAAGACAGAAAGCAACAAGCAGCAAGCCTATTTCTGTTTCTTATATCTTATTCCTAAGGGTAGGTAGCACTTGCATTCTTAATCTTGGCACCCTTAACCCTAGAATTTTACCACAAATCAAATCCAGCACCACACATTATAGATCCAGGCATCTCTGAAAAGCTCACCAATAACTGCATGAAACTTTTGAGGGGGATCTAGACAAAAGCCATAACAGGGCATCAGCCAATGGGCTGCTTGTTGCACATAGGTAGTATTTTGGTTCTCAGTACTAAACTGATTCAAGTGACAAGTATAGAAGAAATGGAGAAAAGACAGCAGAAACCCTTCTTCTCATCTATGGAATATCAACTAGGGGACTTAAGTTGTAAATAGTTTTCGCTACATGCCAGAGCACCCAATCCTATTATTAGAACAACATTTGTTGTGGACACTAAATGCTCAAATTTCCTTCTCTGGAAAAAAAGCAACACCTTATTTTCAGGTTCCATTACAGTAAATTTGTTTGGGATTTGAGAGCTATTGATGACATTATACAAAATATTTGTTATACAGTGCAAAATTCTTATACTTTATTGACTGTTTTCAGTATTGGACCTTAAACATAGCTTGTTTTATGTCACATTTGAAGACAAAGCTCAATTGTTATTTGCTTTTGAATGGCAAGATCCTATCTCAAAGGCCACCTCCTAATATGGTTGGACTTTACTACCACAGAACTTTCAGAATTTTCCCACCATTTATGGTGAGATTTTAGCCAGAGACTTATGAACTCTACAATTGGAAGAGGGGGTCATCCTGCAATCCTCTGATGATTTCCTAAAAGCAAGTTTTGATTGTGAAAGACATCTCTGTTGCTGCTTAATCACATGGCAGTCTGTGGACACAAAGTTTCTTCCAGTAAGGCTCAGATTTGTAAGCAGGAAGTAAATCACCTCAGGTTACAATTAAAACAAGGAAAACAGAACCTAATTCCCAATCAGAAACAAGCAATTACCAACCTCAAAACTTATCTATAAGTAAGAAACAACTATAAAGGTTTCTAAGAACTATAAAGGTTTCTAAGAACTCATTGAATTTGAGTTCCTAATTTTGGTCTTACAAAAATATTTTTATGAAGCTCTAAAAGGCTAGGCTCAGAGCCCTTATGACTGCTGAATGCCAATAAGTGTTTGATATGAAAGAAAAATTAACCTTAGTACCAGCCGTAGGGTTTCCTAACCCTCAAAATCACTTTAGGTTATATATCCATGAAAGGAAATGTATGAGTCTAGAGGTACTCATCCAAGATTTTGAGGGATCCCTCAAGCCTATATCTTGCTTCTCTGAATAATTAGGATAGACAGTGAAAAATGGCCACCCCATCTATAAGCAGGTGCAACCGCCAGAGGTGTTTTACAAGAAGCAGAGAAGTTCATCTTATTATAGTGTTTATATATCACCATAGAGAATTGTTAGAGCAAAGAGCAAAAAAGACAAATGTTGGTGAATGTGGGGCACATAAGCAAACGTTAGGCAATCTTGTTAGATAACCAAAATGCCCTCTTGTAAATTACCACAACCCAAAATCCAACTACCTTGCTCCCAAGAATGCAAAGTAGATCTCATTTGGAAAATAGAGCTTTGAAATACTTTTTAAAAAATTTATGTATTTGGTACAGGGTCTCACTATGCAGCTAGGACTTGTAGTGATCCTCCTTCTTTCAACCTCCCCAGCACTGGGATTATAGGTGTGTGCCACTGTGTCTGAACTTGTTCACTGGCTCAGTGTGCCCTGGGAATGGAGCCAGCCCATCATGAGGGACCAGGGATCGATCCCTGGTCCCTGCACTTGCCAAAGCAGGCACTTAGTCCACTAAACTATCTCGCTGGCCTCAGCTTTGAAATTCTTGATGCCATTTTCTCCGGCAGGCCAGATCAATCTCCAGCAGCTTGTGATTGTGAACTGTACCCAAATAGGAGTAGCTTCATAGAAGAAGGAAGATACCAAGTTGGATATGGCATATGACACAAGGTACCCACTTTCACACAAAAAAAGATGAATTAACTATACTAACCAGAACCTTATAGACATCACAAAGAAAAAAAATAAACATCTCTGGTGATTCCAAGTATGCTTTTAATATAGTACATGCACATGGAGCTATTTGGAAGGAAGAAGTTTATTAACTTTAGGAGATAAAGACATCAAATATCCTATGGAAATATTGGTTTTGCTCATGGTAGTTGGCTTGCCAACTACCCAAGTAGCTGTTATAAACTGCCAAGAGCACTAAAAGGTAAATTCTTATGTGGCAAAAGGAATCAGAAGGCCAAAAGAGCTGTAAAGTGAGCTGAGGGAGGTCATGGGGGCTTTGAGTCTCACTTGGGAATATCTCAGTTCAAACCTCCTTAAATGGAATGGGTAAAGAAAAAGCTCAGGAGTGGGGTTTCACTAGTGTGGACTCTTGCTCACTGTAGAAACTTCATGACCAAAAGATGGTCTTACTCCCTGGCATATGTAGTGGCAAAGGATCTATATCAAGGGACACATTATGGTTGGGATATACTAGCAGAGTTGATACAGTTCTACCTAAAAGGACCACACCCTAAAAGGACTATGCAAAGGACTAAACAGAGATGCAATCCACCTCAGAGAAGAGGACAGTATAGAAGAAAATCCCTTTGAAGACTGGCAAATAGACTTCACTTATATGCTTAAAACAATAGGTACTTTTAAATTCTTTTTTTTTTTTTTTTTTTTTTTTGTCTTTTTGAGACAGGGTCTCACTATGCAGTTCAGGCTGTCCTTAAGCTCACTTTGTAGCTCAGGCTGGTCTCGAACTCACAACAATCCTCCTGCCTCAGCCTCCCGAGTGCTGGGATTACAGGCGTGCGCCACCACGCCCGGCTTTTAAATTCTTATTAGTATTTGTGGACACATTCTCTGGGTGAGTAGAGGCATCATCTACTGGAAATGAGAAAGTGACTGAAAGGAACAATTAAGTTTCTTTCTTTTTTTTTTGTTGTTTGTATTTTAAGGAAGGGTCTACAGGGTTTTGAGTCTCACTACTAGATTGGACCTGTTGTGTCTACCTGTTTACAGCCTCCCAAGAGCTGGGATTACAGGTGCATGCCACCATGCCTAGTCTCAATTGCTGTCTCAGTGCACTCCCAGGGTGGGGCCAGCACAGCAGGCCCAGGGATTGAATCCCCAGACCCTGTGCCTGCTTTCAGGCACTTTAATTCACTGAGCTATTTGGCCAGCCCTAAATTTCTATTTAAATTATTCTTAGCTTTGGACTACTGAGCTCGGTTCAAAGTGAAAATGGGCCATTTGTTTCTGAAATTACTCAAAAGATGAGTAAAACTTTGCAGATACATCAGAAAGTGAACTCATTATGGAGGCTACAGTCCATGGGAAAGGTAGAAAAGATGAACTGTAGCATAGCACAGCACAGCACAGCGCAGCGCAGCGCAGCACAGCAGAGCAGAGCACAGCATAGCACAGCACAGCACAGCACAGCACAGCACACCACACCACACCAAACCATACCATACCAAAACAAATAAAAAACACTAAGCTCTGTCAAGAAAATCCTTTAAAGTGGGATAAAGTCTTATTTATCCCAAAATAAGATATCTCCAAATTAGGGTATCACCTCAAAGTGGGTAGAGTTAAGCCCCATTATGTATGGGAGATACTTTCCAGACTCCATGGTAGGTGTCCCTTTGAACAAGAAAATGAAGGTAAAATTAAATAATGTGCCATAGATGAATCAGATACTAACAAGTTTGCATTGTTTTGCTATCTCTAGTTGAGGGACTGTTCTATCCTGTACACCCTGCAGATAAGGTATTTCTGAAATTCCAGAAAGTTCAAGGGCCTAATGAATATCCAGCTGAAAAGTGGAAAAGTTCATATGATGTACTATTGAAAAGATACATCTCATTAATGCTCTCAGGAATAGAGCTTTGGATACATCACTAGGATCAAGCAAGTTCCACCAGAGGAAGATACCCTGGGACACCCTTTACGTCCTGCTCCTTCATACACATCAGTAGAGAATCTTAGGCTCAAGCATCTAACTTCTCTTTGTTTATGGGCAAGTTACCTTTGGGCAAGCTACCAAACTACCTTGGGCAACTGCAGTCAGACCTATCATTCCTCAGGGACTGGAGTTTTCAGCCTTATGAAGCTAATTTGGGCTGAGCAGAGGTAAAATTGTGAGGCTGATGGGGGAGCTATTTAGAAACAGCAGTGGGCATGTAAGAAGTGAAACAAGATATCTGTATCAGGAAGAAGCTAGATAGGACCTGAGAGACAATGGGCAAATGTGGTTAAAACGAGTATTGAAACAGTAAGCCCAAGAAAGGGTGTGAGCCAGAAGCCCCAGAAGATTAGCCAGCTATGAAGGGGCCAGGATGAGGCCTGATTTTGTAGGGTGGTGGCTTGATCATGAAGCCTTTTGACATCATTTCATGTTGGGAAAGAAGCAGCTGATCTCCTGAAGAAAGAAAAATAGTATAATCTAGAATGTGTAGGCTTCAGCAGTTTTGGAGCATAATAGCAGTCAGCAAGTTGATTGTCTTTCAGGTTAGTGAGTTCAAAAGATATTTATTTTAAACTTTCTGGAACCTACTGAGAGACAGTAGAAGATTAGTTATGGGGAAGGGGAATTCAATCAGGTAAGGCAGATGGCAGGGTGGTCAAGGTGAGGATCTAGTTCTGTGAACAGCTTCAGCAGGTGCTAACTTTGTGTGCAGCAGAAGAGGAGATTTTATTTATTCTTGGTTGGAAACTGAGGTGATTATTTTCAGAACGGACCTTGGCATGTACAGCCATTGGGCAGAGGGCTGCAGCTGAACCTGGCAAGTCTCCTTTTAGTTTTGGAGGACTAATGCTGCCACTCGGTGGCCACTGAGAAGTTGCTTTGGTCTTGAAGATTGGAGAGTTTGATTTGTTTGAGACTTTTGGCTAGCTACTTGGAGAGAGGTGAGAAACAGTGAATGGAGACTTCAGTTGGCCTGTGCCAAGAGCAATGACTATTGTGATTCCTGCAAAGAAGAAAATTAACTGAACAGCCAAGGAAATCATTACTATAGGGTTGGCTGGATAAATACCAAGTGGAAGCAGACTGAAGAAGTTGATCTGCATTGGAGTGTATTTGGAATGAAAGTGCCCTGGAGACAGAGGTCAGTGTTTATTTCTGGGAGTGAAGTTACTGAAGGTGGGGGGAGGGGAAGTCAGATAGTTACTGATGTGGAGGGAGAGGATGTGTTAGGGTCTGTGTCTAGTTAGAGTTTGTGATTAATTCTTGATCCAATGCTGGGATTGTGGGCATGAATACTATACTTGCCCTGGGGCAGATAATCTGAATGTAAGTGGAAGGGAGGGGCTTGCTAACAGCAGCAAGCTGCTCCTTCCTTTGCTTTTTGCTGTTTTCCACCACCACGAATGGCTGCCCTCTGCCAAGCGCCGCTGTGCCTGAGACGCAGCCTAGTATGGACTGAAACTTCCACTAACTGGGCTAAATAAAGCTTTTCTCCCTTAATTTGGGGTGTTGAGTATTTTGTCTTAGCAACAAGAGAAGAGTAACTGTGATGGGATGTTAATTCTCATACAGAGGGAAAAGATAAAACCAGAGAGTTTAGGGAATGAGAGCTATGAAAATGACATATGGTTTCTGGGGAAAAATCTGTGGGGAAGAGGTGTAGAAGGAAGAGAATACAGAAGGTCACTGTGTCAGTTACCTTTCTGTTATTGCTGGGACAAGATACCCAACACTCTGACTTAAGGAAGGAAAAGTTTTTTAAGATCACAGTTTTTTTTAATTTTTTTATTATTATTTTTTTATTTTTGAGACAGGGTCTCACTATGCAGTTCAGGCTGGCCTTAAGCTCACTTTGTAGCTCAGGCTGGTCTCGAACTCACAACAATCCTGCTGCCTCAGCCTCCTGAGTGCTGGGATTACAGGCCTGCGCCACCATGCCCGGCAAGATCACAGTTCGTGGAGGCTTCAGTCTATACCCAGCTGGCTCTAAGGCAGAATGGCAGCAGGCAGCAGGCAGCAGTTCATGTGGCATAAAACAGCAAAGAGCAAAGGAAGGAGCAGCAGCAGCTGCCTTTTTGCTTTCCTAATATTATAAGCAGGCTATCCTGGGTGGGAGTGTAGAACTCACATAATACCCAGGCCCTCCTCTCACACAGGATGAGAATGAGGAAAGTAAGAACCTGACTTCCTGCTGAGTCACTTAATCAATTTCTAAACTTCTCAAGTTGACACACTGTAACAACCAGTATAATCTGCCCCTTTGTCAACTCAACAACCAGACACATTTCTTTAAACCAGCTTCCAGAAACAAAAGCATGCTTATTCTCTCTTAATTTGGGGTGCTGGGTATTTTGTCTCAGCAACAAGAGAAGAGTAACTGAGACAGGATGTTAATTCTCATACAGTGGAAAGGGTACATTTTACAAGTTGGACATTATAACACAGCTTTAACAATCCTTAAGAATTAGTGTTAATTCTATCAACATTTTGTTTTATTAGAGCCATGATATTTTGCCTCTGGGCCCCCCAAAGACTCATGCACATCCTTTTATACAAAAGGCATTTAGTCTATCTGCAAGAGCTGACAAAGTCCTAACAGTTTAAGCGTTTCTGAAAAGTCCAAGTCACAAGTTAAACATTTCCAATATTTAATGGCACAAGAAAAACATTGCCATTCCAAAAGGTACAAACAGCAGGATACAAAGCATTGTGAGCAAAACAAGTCCCAAATCCCACAGGGCAAACATTAAGTCCTATAGCTTCATGTTTGACATCTGAAGCAATCTGTGGCGAACTGTGAGCTCTACATGACTCTACCTCTACAGCACTTCTGGAAAAGTGTCCATGGCTTTTCTCTGGAGTTGGCTTTGCTCCCTCCTTGCAGCTTTCCACAGGCAATCCATGGGTGCCGGCTTTTCCAGACTTCTGGGGTTTCCACTGCACATTAGACTTCTCATTCTCTGCTTTACACACTGCCCTCTCAGAGGCACACCTCCTGGACTTCCAGGCCTTCAGAAATCTAGGTGGAAGCTTTTTCAACCTCAGAACTCTTGCATTCTACAAGTGCCTAAAACCAATGCTATGTGGATTATACCAAAGTCTGCTGCTAACTGGAGCAGTAGCCAGGCTTTCTTTTTTATTGGCTGTCGGGGTAGCATGTCTGGATCACTGAGCACTCTGACCTTGATTCTGAGGAACAAGTTCTCTATGCTGTCGCCATTTTGGAACCTGGGGTGGCTGCTGCTGCCATTCTGGAGCATGGCACCCTGTGGCTTTCTCTTCAAATCAGAGTCTTTCACTTTTTCAGTTTTGAGGCTGCAAAGGGTGAAGACTTGCTGCTTCTTGTGATGCCCTCAGGTTATCTTTTCTAGTCTCCATTCCTTCTCCTCAGCTCTATCTTTGCAATGCAAAGCTTTAATGACACTTATTTTCTGGCCAAACTCACATTTTAAACATCCTGACTGGCTCTTTGCTATTCATTCTCAACATGAATCTGACAATACAAAAACAAAAATAAAAACCCAAAATGTCTATGCCACTGTCCTAACATTTGACTTCCTTGAAATTTCTTCTGTAAGATTTATCAGTCTACCATGCTTAACCTCAGTCTCAGGCAAAGTCTCTGGACATGAGCAAAATGCAGACAAACTTTCTGTCAAGTCATAACACATATTGTCTGGAGTCTAACAACCAATGCAGTCCTTCTCCCCAGCATAAACCTCCCCATCCTGATCTTTAAAGGCAGGATTTCTATCAGTATTCTGGTCTTCTGAGCTCTGACCAGAATCTCCCAAACAGAACAGTGGAAGGCATTTCAGTGCTTCTCTTTCAGGAAACATCTCTGAACCTTTCCTATCTTTTCCCATAAGCCATTTCCCAAAGCCCTTGAACACCATGGTCATTAGGCACAACAATGACGCCACTCCTGGTACCAAATTCTATCACAGTTACCTTTCTTTTGTTGCTAGAACAAAATACCCAGCACCCAGAGTTAAGGAAGGAAAGGTTTATTTAGCTCACAGTTGACACAATGTATCAACCAGCACAGTTACCAAGAACAAGAGTATGACTAAGAGGATGATAGTAGGCTATCTTTAGGGACGATCTTAATCAGAATGCTTGGGAATTTGGAATTCTGATGAGCTTGAGCGTAATCGATTCAACATTGGACAAGGGAATCAGGGATCAGCAATGGTGGCCTATGAAGGCTGGTGGCTGGTTTTAGACATGTAAGATGGATCCAAGGAGGGAATTGTAAGTAGTTTTATATTAGTGAGGGTCATGAAGAAGGACATGTAGGTTTCTTCCCATGTTATTGAGGGTTTTGAGCAGGGTTTATTAGCTTGGGATGGAAGGGGAGGAAAATAGTGAATATAAAGGCTAGGGAAGTCAGCATGTGCTAGCTGTGAGTTTTGTCTGTTGTGAGATGGCTTTTGAGGGGAATGATTGGGCCTTGATTATGATGCTCAGTGCTCACTGAGGATTTGGAAAGAGTTTTGTCTATGAATCATGTATTGGATGCCATGGGATGGGGTTTCTATGTATACTGGAAAAGTGGTTGAGGTTATGGTGAATGGCTTTAAGGCAACTGTGAATGATATACTGAGCTGGAGATGGCATAAGGGTCAATGAATTTAAAGGTGTGGCCTTTTCCAAAAATACATGTGGATCTCAAATGAAGGACCCTGGACTTCTCTTTCTCTCCATAGGCCTGCACAATACTGTTTGGGTCTGATATGAAATAAGAAATGGTATAAAATGGGTACAGAATAGAAGTCTAGATCACAATAATTTTCTTCAGTTAGATACTTTTTGCAAAAGGCAAGAAAAAGTATGGTGTGAGATCCCTTCTGTTCAGGCTTTTTGGGTTCTTATCTCTGGAAGGACCCAAGACTATAACGCTTAAAAAGGCCTCCAAGGAAGAGGAAACAAAAAAGGAGAGATGACTTCTGAGGCATAGCCCATGTCCCCAGATGCTTTTGAGCCCTTAGATGTCCCCAGCCCAGCCTTTCTGCTTCATTCAAGACAGTAAGCAGTGCTTATGGGTGAAGCAGTGATAAAAGCTGTGCTTATAGAAGATCAGTGGAAAAATACCAGACATATTTGGCCAATGAATCCAACCAACCCCAAGCAGAGCCTCTGATGCTCTATGGGAAACTGCCCACCCTGCCATGGAGCCTGTATGGTACCATCCTTGGGAAGCATTCCTGATAAGGCCACTTTTATGAAGAGACCCTGGGAGAGGTAAGACTGAAAAGGACATGACCTTTGCTTTGGAAAAGCACAGTTGACAAATCTCAAGGCCTGAGGAATAGAGTTGGCTTGTCAGGGTACAGTTGTGAAAGGTCAGTGTGAGTATAAGTTTAATCTTTGCCCCTGACTTACTGTCTGGGTAAGTGACTCAGCCTTGATTTTGTCACCTGTGTAGTATAGATGTTCTATGTGGAAAAGGTGCTGAATGCTGTGTAGTGGAGAGATAGTCCTTCCAAGTCACAGATTAGGAGGAAAAGCAGGATTTTGTGGGTCTTAAACTCTAAGGTTTTGTGGTATGTTTTTGCCAGGAAGCCTCAGCCTAAAGAATGGTGCCCCAATGTCTGGGCTGAGTCTGGACTTCCAGATGGGCCCTGATAGGAATCATTCATCATGGTATTGAGACAGGAGATTATGACATGGAAGACTGGATGGGGAAGGGAGCATGACCTGCTAATTTCCTGGAACTTTTAAAGACATGTGCAGAACAGTTTCCAAAAGGATTGCATGGGGAACTAGTCAGAGATTACTGTCTTCAGTTCTCATGAGAACTCAATCAAGTTTTTGATAGGATGGCCTATACTTGATGTTAGCTTTAGGAATGGGAGATACAAAATAACAGTCACCACTGCATTCTCCACTATTGTGTTTATAGTAGTCCATTCTCATGCCATAGAGTGTACTAAAATTGACTAAATTCACCCCACAGAGAATGCTTTTTTTTCTGCCTTTAATAAATATAAAGCACCATATTTTGTGCTTGTCTTGTCTACTTCTATGTTCAAGACAACAAGAACCTAGAAACTACCTCTAGAAGGAGTCTCCAGAACACTTGTATCCCCAAACCCATTAACATAGTTTGTAGGGCCAGTCAGGAGATAAGTTATCCCCCTTTTTCTTCCAGTACCAGGGATCAAACTCAGGACCTTGCACTTGCCAGGCAGGTGCTTATGCCACTGAGCTATATTCCTGGCCCAGGTAAGACCCTTTTAGGTACTTTGTTTCTTTTTCACTTTAGAATTGATGGCTGAGAAGGATTTTTTTCTTTTGCCCTCTCTCTTCTAGGCTGGTAATTTAGGAAGATTTCTCCTGGTACCAGGAAGAATCCTATCATGTGGGAGGGGAGAAGAGAAACACATGGTCTTCATTTTCTTCCCAGTCAGTAAGAGGCCCACAGGGCCAACTCAAATTTATCTCCTCTTTTCCCTTTTCTTTTTTTCCGGTTTCATTTGCTCATTGTAGGTATAAGTCAGTTAAGAGCTGTCAAAGAGCCTCTTATTAACCCAGTCACTGACCAGATCATTCAGGTTCAATGTAGGCAACTTGGAGTTTAGGATGCCTTTTTTCCTTACGTTTCTTTCCTCTATGATACTTTGCTCAGCTTTCATGTTCTCTTGGTAAAATTAGCTATCCGTAAGTTGGTCTCTTGAATGCAGGTGGACACTTGGCATCTATGGGGATCTGGTGAGTCCAGCCTGTGTGAACCACTGGCATGGAGCCATGGTGGACCTGTGGGCCCCTATCCTACCATCTTAGAACACAGGCCAACACTAGGCAGCCATGAAGACCTGATGAGTGTAGCTCACATCCACCACCTGTGCAGAAGTTTTGCTGAGTTTTGGCTGCTCCCCCATGAGATACAGGAGCCTTGGTGAGTCCAACTTGCCCCCCACCATAGGATTCTTGAAGACCCACACCAGCCCTCTCTCTCACCACTGGTGAATCCAGGTGATCTTTGGGAGCTTCAAAAATTCCAAACAAAGGAGGAAAAGGAAATATCAGCCCACCAGCCCACCCAGAAGAAGTCCAAGAGACAAGAAAATAAAACTTGGAAGTCGCACATCTGAAATTTCTGAAATGATAGCAACTGAAGTAAAGAAACAGCTTCATTAGGATATAGAAGAAATCAGATCAGAAATAATCTCTCAAGTCAAAAAATAAATGACAGTAATCATGAAAGAACTGCTCAGAAATTTTATTTTTGCTTTTTTTTGTGGTGGTACTGAGGTTTGAACTCAGAACCTTGGGCTTGCCAGGCAGGTGCTTATGCCGCTGAGCTATCTCCCCAGCCTTGCTCAGCAAATTTAAATAAGACATAGATAAAAAGCAGAGGAGAATAGAAAAATGATAGAAACAGTAAATGAACAACGTAGGAAAGAATTGGTATGCATAAAACAGATTCAAACAGATATCCTAGAAATCAAGAATTCCACTGAAAGCTGGCAAACCTACTTGAACGAAAATGAAGATAGGCTTTCAGAACTTGAAGACAGCAGAGCAGCTAATGAATGTGAAAGGAAACATCTCTTAAAAATAAAAGGGAAACAGAAAATAACAACTTATCAGCTACAAGATGATGCAAAGAAAAACAATATAAGACTAATAAGTATCAATGAAACAGCAGGAGTCAGCACAAATGACATAAAAAGATTATTAGCAGAAATAGTAGAAAATTTTCCAAGCATGAGAAAAGAATCTGACATATAGTTAAGTGAGGCATATAAAACTCCAATTGGCCATAATAAAAATAAACCAAACCCAGACACATAATAATTAAGATCCCAGAAATTTAACAAAAGCATAGAATATCAAAAGCTGTTAAAAGAAACAGATCACCTGTAATGGAAAGCCTATCACAGAAGATTTCTCAATACAAACCACCAAGTCAAGAAGAACTTGGAGAGACAGGGATGATAGCTCAGTAGAATAAGCACTTGCCTGGAAAGTGCAAGAGCCTGAGTTCAATCCCCAGTTCCACAAAACAAACAAAAAAAACTTGGAATGTCCTGAAAGAAAACAATTTTCAACCCAGATTGTGTTTCTTGCAAAACTATCTGTCAGATTTAATGGTGAGATAAGATATTTCCATAACAAAGAAAAACTGAAAAATATCATGACCACCAAAATAACCCTACAAAGAGTACTGCTAGATATTCTAGAAAGAGACATAAATGACCACAACTTCAAGAACAAAAACAGAAAGGAACCACCAAGCAGAATAAACAATTAAACAGGGAGGAAAAGTAGAGAACCTACAGCAGGAAAATAACATGGCAAAGATAAGCCAATACATATCAGTTATAACCATCAGTGTAAATGGTCTCAATTCACCAGTCAAAAGAAATAGACTGGCAGAGTGGATCAAGAAACAAAATCCACCAATGCGCTTTATATAAGAAACACATTTGACTCAAAAGGAAACCCATAGACTGAAAGTCGGAAGACGGAAAACAATGCTCTGTGTGACAGGAATTTAGGGTTTTTTTTTTTTTTTTTTTTTTTTTTTGGTGGAACTGGGGATTGAACTCAGGCCCTTGCAGTTGCCAGGGAAGAATGTTGCCACTGAGCCATCTCCCCAGCCCCTTGTGACAGGAATTTAGAAAAAAAGAAGGGGTAGTTAGTCTAGTTGCTGACAATGTGAATTTCAAACCAACAGTGAGTAAAAGAGATAAAAAAGGCACTACATACTTGTTAGGGGAAAGCTGCAAGGGGAATAGTGAAAATCATTAATATATATATACCCAATGTAGGAGCACCCAACTACGTAAGGCAAATTTTAACACATGAAAAAATCAAATGAGGGCTGGGGAGATAGCTTGGCAGTCTAAGTACCTGCCTGGCAAGCACAAGGACCCAGGTTTGATCCCCAATACTGCATGCCATGCCAGCCCCAGAACCCTGGGTGTGCTGTCCTGGCCACCAAAACTGGGCATAGGGATGCACACCTATAATCTCAGCATTGGAGAGGCTGAGACAAAAGGATCTCTACAAACCCATTGGTGGGTTTCAATATGTAACCCATTGAATGAAAGGGGATCAGTGTACCAAAAAATAAATAAAAGATTAAAAAAAATTAAAAAAAAAGAAAAGCCAAATGAGCAATAATACAATATAAACACCCCAATGATACAAGGAGAGATCAAAGAGGAAAAAAAAAAAAAAAAATCATCAAAGAAGTAAAACTAAACCAAATTTGTGAAGAAATGGACTTAGTAGACCTTTACAAAGTTTTCAACCCAGCAATGTCAGAATGCACATTCTTCTCAGGTGT
>PVKA01040640.1:0-18617 GCA_004027165.1 Ctenomys sociabilis | reverse complement strand
CACGCACATGTGACTCACTGTTTTCAGGCTTTTCTATAAGGATTATGTTCTGCTGATCAACATTTATGTTTCCAGATTTTGTATTTCACACAGATGGTATCCAGCACCAATCAGCATTCAATGGCAACAACTTTTCGTGAGAAAGTGACCGGGCTTTGGCTTCAGCACTGTTTGCATGGCACTCTGAGGTCACACGGTACAAATTTCTAAATAAAATCATTTCTACCAAGTCACTCTGTGTGGTAAATTTCTTGGGTGGCCTGCTCTGAGAAGGCAGCCTTCCTGGCCAGGGAAAGACTATTTGCAAGTGCCTTGGAAGTAGTCACAGTGGGAGAGCGCCTCGTGCATAACTGAAGCCTGAACACCAGTCACAGACACAACCTTGATCACATACCCCCATTGGCACCATGGGCCAGGTCTAGAAGATTCACTTCTAACCTACCTCTGGCAAAGACGGCACATCCCCAGAAACAAGCCTCACTATGACTAGAGTTTGTCCTGCCATAAAGCCACCCACACCAACCGATTTCCACTTAACAGTTGTGACAAAGGCAGAGCTGGGTCCCTTGCTCAGCCACCAAAGCTGTCCTGTCTCCAAAAGGGGGCAAAAGAGGGGACACTCCAGTCTGTGGGAGGTGTATCTTGATAATTGGTTAAGTGGACTCCACAAAGAGGGGTAAAGGCCACTGGGTGTAAACTATGGATGTTCTCTTTTTTTGATTTTATGTATTTGGTTCAGGGCCTCACTATGCAACTTGGACTCATAGTGATCCTCCTGTTTTCAGCCTCCTCCCACGCTGGGTCTCAGTGGCTGGCTCAGCACACCTGTGGGTGGGGCCAGTGCAGCATGCTATACCGGGGAGCAAACCCAGGTCCTTGTGCTTGCCTAAATGGGCACTTAGTCCACTGAGCTATCTCACTGGCCCTGGATGCTCTTTTATACAACAGCTGATAAGCCTTTTGCAAGTTCATAATGAACATACATAACTACCAGACAGTTATATAAATGAAACTGAAGTTATGCTTACTTGGATAGTAGCCACTCTGGGTATTTTGGTTCATCACTTGTCCTAAAATTACAGAAACACTAGTCCTCTCTCCCCTATGACTTGCCTTCCTGAGACCCCAGAAAGACACTGGGACAGTGCACAGGTGTGGGGTCTCCTTTAATTGCAACTAGTCTGCCAATCTTGACTCTTGGCAAAACAACAAGCCCCCGTGCCCTGGGCCTCCAGCCAGCCCTGCTCCCCACAGGTTCCTGTCTCTGCGCACTCCTGTGTGAGGAGACTGCTTCACAACAAAGGTTGCACT
This sequence comes from Ctenomys sociabilis, assembly GCA_004027165.1. NCBI lineage: Eukaryota > Metazoa > Chordata > Mammalia > Rodentia > Ctenomyidae > Ctenomys > Ctenomys sociabilis. The sequence continues at coordinate 17,306 of PVKA01040640.1, read as the reverse complement.
ACATTGAGGCCAAACATGCTGGAAGCAAACCCAAGCTGGCCACATGTGGGCTCGATGGACAGAGCAGCCCCAGCAAATGCAGCTACCCAGCCAAGGAGCTAGCAGTCCATGGCACTTGCACATGGCCTGAGAACCTCAGAAACAGCAGGCTACACCCCCAAAACACTGCACCAGTCATAAGGTGGACATGCAAGCAATCCTCTGTCCTTGTCCAGGCCTTTGATTGCAGAATCACCAGCTGATAAAATGGTCCTAGCTTTTGATGCTGTCCTGGAGTGGCCTACGAGCCTGAAAGAGATTACCAAAATGCCAATCACAGGACACTGAGTAGTCGGTTCCCCCTCTAAGACACAGTCTCCTGTCTGTAAAAGCACAGTTCCCCTGAGTAGCCCACTGACCACAAGGGAAGTGCCCCCTTAATATAGACAGCAGGATTCTCTTGGATACCATGGGACCTGAGCTGTCTCACTTGTCCCGCCCTGCAGCCTTATCCAGCCCCTTCTGTGCAGGCTTCTCATTGGAAACACACCAAGGTGGGGTGGGTATGTGCCCAAAGAAGGAAGTGCTGTTCCACTCCACCTTCTCCTCCCCAGTGTGCTCACCCACAGGCAAAAGCTATGGGCAATGCTGGGTCCTATAAAATCACCAAAGGAAAAAGGATAAGGGACCTAGCATGATGGTAGGGCTCCTGCTTAGCATGCATGAGGCCCTGGGTTTGATTTCCAATACCACAAAAAGTAAAAAATAAATCAGCAGAACCACGGCAGTGCCTCCAATGGCACAACTCCCCTTTTGTGGCCCACCATTCCTTCCTACCTTTTTCAGCATCTCTTATAAATGGCATCATGCTGGGCCGGGGAGATGGCTCAGTGGAATAAGTGGTTCCCTGGCAAGCACAAGGGCCCAAGTTCAGGTGCAAGGGCCTGAGTTCAATCACCGGTTCCGAAAAAAAAAGGCATCATGGGGTACATAACCTCATGGTCTAGCTGATTTCATTCGACAAAAGACAATTAGACCATCTCCTGTTGTGAACAGCAAACGTTGCTCTACAAAGGGATGTACCAGTGTTCATCCATCACTTGCTGGAAGGACATCTTGGTTTCGCTCCAAGTTCTGGTAAGTACAAATATAGCTGCTATCAACAAATGTCTCCGTACAGGTTTTCAACGGTTATAAATTTTTAACTCTGTTGACTAAGCAAATACTTAGTGGCACAGGACCGATGGATTGTAGGGTACTTTAGTTTTATAAGAAACCACCTAAGGGGCCAGGGAGATGGCTCAGTGGAATAAGCAATTCCCTGGCAAGTGCAAGGGCCTGAGTTCAATCCCTGGTTCTTTTTTCTTTGTCTTTTTGAGACAGGGTCTCACTATGCAGTTCAGGCTGGCCTTATGCTCACTTTGTAGCTCAGGCTGGTCTCGAACTCACAACAATCCTCCTGCCTCAGCCTCCTAAGTGCTGGGGTTACAAGCATGCACCACCATGCCCAGCTCACAATCTCCGGTTCTGCCAAAAAAAAAAAACAAAAAAAAAAACTACCTGATTAGACTGTCTCCAAAGTGGCTGTTGAGGTTTTTCATTTCCCCAACACACACACACACACACACACACACACACACACACACACACGCATGCATGCACGCACACACGCACACACGAGAAGAGGTCCTGCCCCTCCACGTCCTGCGCAGCATTTGACAGTGTCAGAGTGCTGAATATGGGTCACTCTATGGGGGTGTGTTGCTGCCTCCATCTCTAATGATGGATGATAGCATGTTTTCACCATCTGCCATTTACAGCCTGAAAACTTTGTAGTCCTCATATGTATATAATCTTCTTACTTGCAGAAAATTGGATAGATCTAGAATATGTCAGGCTGATGCTGGGGACATAGCTCAGTGGACTAAGCGCCTGCCTGGCAAGCACAAAGACCCAGTGTTTGATCCCTGGTAGCACATGCCAGCTCCCAGGCACACCAAGCCAGCCACCTAAACTCTGTATGGTGGCACACACCTGTAATCCCTGGGCTGGGAAGGCCAGACAGAAGGATCACTGCAAACCTGAGCTGCGTAGTGAGACCCTCTACCAAATAAATAAATAAATAAATAAATAAATAAATAAATAAATAAATAAATAAAGCTGGACTAACCTCAGGGGGGAAAAGGTCCAATATTTTGCTCAGTGGTCTAAAGTGCCTGCTGGTTCAATCCCAGCATCACATGCCATGCTAGCCCCACCTCCCGTAGGCTGAGCCAGAACCCCTCCAAAAATGTAGGTGTATATAAACATTTTTGTCAGATTAAAGAAGTTTCTGGAACATGTGTGAATTACAACACTAAACTCAAAAGCAGGCTAGGGCACTTATCCCATCTATTCCCTAAGCTTCACACTTACTTCACACACTGTGATGAACATCCCACAGCGGGTTAATACAGCGATACCTTATGTACATGTGCATTTGCCAAAAGCCATAAGCAGACTGGGGTGCATAAGGCTGCAGAGGCACACATGTACCCCCTTCACCAATAAACAACATCGTGTTTTATATATGGGTCTACTTAAGACAGAAAGGAAAGCAGAACATTTTCAAGTGTTGGCAGTGTTCCCCAGATCCACAGGGATAATTCTGTTTTGTATTTGTGTTTGCTTTTTGTTTTAAAATAGGATCTCCTGCCAGGCATGATGGCACACACCTTAATCCCAGCACTCGGGAGGCAGAGGCCAGAGGATTGTTGTGTGTTCGAGACCAGCCTAGGCTGTAAAGTGAGCTCAAGGTCAGCCCGGACTACACACTAGAGACCTTATTTATTTATTTATCTATTTATCTTTTTGAGGCCGGGTCTCTATGGACTTCGGACTAACCTAGAACGCGCTTCTACAGCCCAGGCCTTTGGGGTGCTGGGATCACAGGCGTGCGCCATCCTGCACCGCTGCATAGGGTAGTCATGGGGGGGCACGACACATGAGTAAATACCGTGTGACCCTACGCGCCTTCCGCACCTTACTGTAATGAAATATGCCTCAACTGAACACTCTTGAAGTAGGCCCACTGCTGTTTTGCAGGTTGCTCCCTGTGTGTCCCTGGCCAGAGCTCCTAAAGAAGGTGTAGAAAACCAGAAGTCAAAAAGCCGGGCCAAGTCCAGGGAGATGCCAAGGGCGGGGCGGCGCGGGGCGTGGCGGGGCGAGGCGGGGCGGGGCGTGGCGGCGGCGAGCGGAGGGCGGGTCGCGTAGAGCTGGCCCCGACGCGGCGGCGGCGCAGGGGCCTCAGAGCGCGTGTGGGAGGCTCTTGGGCGTCAGCCTCTTCGGTCCGGCCGCTGACCCGGAGCCTCGTGCGTAGGCCTGGCCCGCGGGATGCTGCTCCGGCCCCGGCGGCCTGCTCCGCTCGCGCACTCTGCGCCGCCGTCGCCAGCCAGCCCCGACGCCGACCTTCGGCCGGCCGAAGACGGCCCGGGCACTCCTCTCGCGGATCCGGCTACGCCGAGCGCGCTGGCTGCGCCTGAGTCGCCCAAGTCGCCCGTGTCCCCGGGCTCGGCGCAGCGCACGCCCTGGAGCGAACGCGAGACGGAGCTCCTGCTGGGCACTCTGCTGCAGCCGACCGTGTGGCGCTCGCTACTGCTGGACCGCCGCCAGGCCCAGCCCACCTACCGCCGCGTGTCGGCCGCGCTAGCCCGCCAGCAAGTGCGCCGTACGCCCGCGCAGTGCCGCCGCCGCTACAAGTTCCTCAAGGACAAGCTTCGCGACGCGCAAGGCCAGCCGTCCGGGCCCTTCGACGCGCAGATCCGTGAACTCATGGGCCTGCTGGGCGACCACGGACGGAGGCGCGTCCGCCGCCGCCCCCCGGGACCCGGGCGTCCGCAGCGGGGCAGACGCCGGGCTTCTGCAGCGCCCGCGCGCTTACTCGAGGAGCCAGGTAGGCGGGGAGGGAGAAAGCCCGGGGCCGCGTGGCGTGGGAGGCGGCGCCCGGGTAGCCCCACCGATCTTGCGTTCCGCTCTGCAGGCGGAGAGCCGCAGCCAGCCACCCGAGACCCCGACGCGGATCCCGCCAGCCTGCTCAGATTCAACCCGTCTTCGCCGAGATCTGCAGAGCCGTGTTTCGCCCCCGGCTCCTCGGTGGCTCACACCCCCACAGCCTTCCGAAACTTCATCTCCGACCCGGCCCAAGCCCCGGGAACCCCACCGCCGCCGGACCCGGATCCCTCCCCAGAGGGCCCCGACACCCCGCCTTCTCGCCCCGACGACCGCACACCCCCGCAGCTACCTCAACCTTCGCTAAATTCCGCGCTGCTTCAGACCTTAACACACCTCGGTGACATCGTAGCGATCCTGGGCCCACTGCGTGACCAACTGCAGGCTCTCAACCAGCACGTGGAGCAGCTTCGGGGCTCCTTCGACCAGACCGTGTCCCTAGCTGTGGGGTTCATCTTGGGCAATGCGGCCGCCGAGCGGGGTGTCCTGCGGGACCTGCACGTGTGAGACCCCGCCTGTGGCCGACTGTCCTCACCAGGGCTAGACCTCCTTTGCCTTGGCCTCTTTTGCAGCCCCTCACCCTTAAATTAGGTATGTTAAATAAAGAGGTTGTTTTTCTGACTTAATCCTGTGAATGAGTACAGGGCCAGGAATGGCCTCCTACCGATAGTGGTTTCAAAGGTCAGGGTAAGGTTAAAATGCAGCGTCCCCGAGGTATCAGACACCCTGGGGAGTGCTGGGGTGGTCACCAGGGCCTCAAGTGTTCCTTAGATCATGCAGAACCCTGTCTTGCAAGAGTTTGGGCAGCACGGGATGGTGGTAAACAAAAACCGCCCTCCTTGGCAGGCTTTAGACCAGAAAATTAAGAAAGAGTCAAAGTAAAAAGATAAGATTCCTTGACTTCTCTACCTGCCTGTAAATAGGAACTTTTTGGGTTGGACTGCCCCCTAAATTTGGCTTTGGCCTGAACCCACTGTATGCGGCCTAGGAAATTGGACTAAAGTCCTGGTGACGGGGGGGGGGGGCCAGGAGCTCAACTCCAGAAAGTCCCCATCTTAACCCTCCAAAGCCAGTTTGAGGTCTGAGCCCTTTGGCTAAGCCTGAGGGCAGGGTCCCTGCCATTCCCCTGGAATCCTAAGAAGCCGCCTGAGCAGAGAGCACAGTAAAAGGCAATTCGAAGCCCTCCTTGGACTGGAGAGCCTGGATGGGGGAGGGCAGGGTGGAGCGGGAGACAGAATGTAGCCGCAGGCACTCCACTAGCATGACAATTGCACACTCAAGCAGCACAATGGGCCGGTTTTACAAATTCAGGGACCCATCCGGGCCACACAGCTAAACAAGAAGTGTGTGTTGGCCTAGCTTCACTTAGGGGCCGTCCTGAAGGGTTCACCCAATGGGTAGCAGTGTCCTAGCTCCTCTCCTACTTGGTTTTTTGGAGGCAGAGGCAAGGACCTACCTTCTGCACAGATACCATCTGAGATGAGGGCCTCTCACCTAGCTAAGCCTCAGGGCAGGGTCCTGCCATTCCTGGAGGATCGAGAAAAACAGCTTGAGAGGAAGCCTTATAAAAACATTGCTTTCTGCAAACAGCCCAGACAGCCACATCCCAGCCAAGGCCTCTTGGTGGTAGAGGACACTTAAGGGCTCTGGCATTGTGTTGGAGAAGGTGGTCTTCTGGGCAGAAGAACAGCCTGAGTTTTTAGGCTGAGCTACTTAGGGCCCAAAGAGTCTACTGCTGCTGCTTTCAGGATTCTCAACAATCCTGACCTAGCCCTCTAATAATCTGTCAAGAGGAGTATCTTGGCTGTGTGTTGCTCCAAGGACAGAGGAAGTTAAATTAGCATGTTGTGTCTTAATAAACCAGTACTTTTACTCAAACTACCCAGCTGGTTTCTGTTCTCTCAATTTGCCTGTGGCTCCCAAGGCCCCTTGCCTGTGTTGCAGAAATTCTCTAGTTTATTAGAGGCCATAACTTCAGCTCCATCCTCAACAGCTAAAATCTACTCTGGTATGCAGTGAGGCGTCCCCTGTTTTAGCAGCTGCCTTGGGCAAGGGCCTAGGACCATTACTTAGATGGGTAACCTGGCAGCCGCTGCAGTGCCCTACAAGCATGGTTCTACTCACCTGCAGCTCAGAGCCACTGGGTCCTATCCACTGCATCCTAGTTGCACTTCTTATTGAGGATGAGCCTGGCCATTGCCAAGACTGGGGAGTTGGCCCACTCAGGCTCCTGGGTAGCTGGGGCTTGTACTGCAGGAAGCTCCCTAGCCATGTTTCCTCCTGTTTATGGCATGAGTGATTAGAATCTAGCTCCCTGCCTCTCCTAGAGGCCCTCACTTTGGCCTCAGCTTCCCTCCCAATTTCATGCTCTAGGATGGGTCTGGAGAGTAAGAGTTAACAGTGTTGGGAATAGGGGTGAGTTGCAGACTCACCTGTCCAGAATGGCCTTGAATTTGCTGTGTAGCACAGGCTTGTGTCAAGCTCACCATCCTGCCCCCTCCTGCCAAGTGCTAGTATTGCAGTCGTGTGCCACCAGAGTTTGGTCTTTGTAAAGTTCTTCCTAGCAGTTCAATATATTGATGATAAGGAATATCTAAATGTTTAATTATATTTTCCTCCAAGTAACCAAATAACCTTATCAGTTTAGGGCTTTTTACTCCTGGAGAAGCTACACTCAGGCCCTCCACCCTCACCTCTTCCCACAACTGAAAATCTAACCCAGGGCCTCAAACATGCCAGTTCTCAACAATGTGCTGCCTAAAAATTAATGTGCCAGGTGTGGCACACACCCATATTCACAGAAGCTGAAGCAGGATTGCCACAGATTCAGGGTCAGTCTGGCCTGTATAGCTTGAACTACATAGCCAGACCCCACCTCTGGCCTCAAAAAAATTTCAAAAAATGTAACTCAGTTGTAAAGCACTTGCCAAGTGTGTCCAGGCCCTCAGTTTGATCTTCAATTACAGACAAGAAGTAAATATCCTTTAAAATTTCATGTTTGTGGCTAGAGAAATCGGCAGTCTAAGCACCTGCCTGGCAAACAGGAACCCAGCTTCAGTCCCAGGTACTGCATGCCATACTAGCCCTGAAACCAGGGCTTGGTGCATGCCTGTAATCCCAGCTCTGGAGAGGCTGAGACAGGAGGATCACTGGGAAGTGCACAGTGAGATTCAGTACCAAGTTTTTAACAATTTCATGTTCAGGGGCCAAGGAGATGGCTCAGTAAAATAAATGCTTGCCTGGCAAGCACATGGGTGCGAGTTCAATCCCCAGTTCTGCAGGAAAAAAATTCATCTTCGTAACTGCCCACCTTATTCTTTATCCAGAATTGATCTGTATTTGCTCCCTTAATTACATGCTCCATACAGTGTTCTTTCTACCAGTCAATGTTTCATTACTGGGAATTCACAAATCCCTGTGCAACCTGAGAGACTAGGGCTCTTTGCCGGGCCACGTTCTCAATTTCTATATTTCCTAACCTACAGTCCAGATCTTTTCTTTGCTTTTTTGAAACAGGGTTTCATTATGCATTTTAGGGTGGGCTTGAACTCACTTTGTAGCCCAGGCTGGCCCTCGAACTCACAGCAAGCCTTCTGCCTCAGCCTCTCAAGTACTGGGATTACAGGCATGTACTACCATACCCAGCAAGAATACAGATCTGGATCTGAGGTCTCAAAAGGATACATCTTTAAAGTCTGAGAAACCTGTGTTCATAACTTGTCAATTCTGATGCTTCCCTGTTCCCTATAAATTTCATTCCAACATTCTAAAGCTGCGCAGCCTGTTACTGGCCTTGCTGACCATGATGCCCTATGGGAAACAATTATAATGTGTTATGTGCTTCCCTCCTTTAGGGTCACCCTCAAGCCTCATCCCATCTAGTAAGGTCCTAGCTTCTTGTTCTTCCCATTCTTAACCAGTGATGGCCACTGCAGTACAGGGCATCCCTTTGCCAGGATCCCACACCTGAGCTGACTCCATGCCCTTCTTAGACCTTGAACAGATGGAGCCTTCCTTTCCCCAGTGCTAGCGGCTGGAAATTCTCAGGCTAAGACCCATGTTCAGCCGTTTACCTCTGTGTGGGCAGTTACTCCTTCCGTGATAGATTGTCTCTCCATGTGATAGATCGGGTCTGTTTCCTGCACAATCTTGGCACGGTTCCTTAAATGACCTTAGCTGACTAGCTCTGTGAGGCCCTGACTCTCCTCCCAGTGTTACCACTGGACAGAGACACCTCGCTGAAGACACTGCTTTGGAAGAGTGTCCTGGTGAGGTGTCTGATGAGGCTGGAGCACTGTGTCTCTTGTTGGTCCTACCCTTTGTCTCTCCATGGTGCCAGCATAATCACCTATGCATAAATGTGACAGTCACCTCTGCCCTGAGAGTGCTGTGCCCTTCAGCTCCACCTGTAAGATAGACATCTTGGGACATGCTCCTTGGACTGCAGTGGGCCTCTCTTGTCCTTACCATTGTAGCTGGTTTGCTGTTAGCCGCTGCCACCCTCTATCCCATCTCCCAAATCATCCCTGACCTGTTTACGGTGTTGTCTCCCTCTCAAGCCTCTGGGTTTGCTGTGGTCTCACAGCATCCCCTTTACTTATTTATTTATTTGTATTTTTTTTGTTTTAGGGAAGGATCCTACAGGATGTTCAGGGTCTCACTTCTAGACTGGACTCATAGATCTGAGCTCAGTAAAGTAAGTGCTTGCCTGGCAAGCACAAGGGCCTGAGTTCAATCCCTGGTACTACCAAAAAAAAAAAAAAAAAAAAAAAGCCCTGGGATTACAGGCATATACCACCACATCAGTCTCAATTGCCATCTCTGCACCCCCCATGGGGCAGCACAGCAGGCCCGGGGATTGAATCCCTGGCCCCTGTACCTGCTTGCAGGTGCTTTAATTCACTGAGCTCTTTGGCCAGCCCTTCACAGTACACATTTTACTATGTTAAACTGAGCAGCACTCTGTGGGAAGACAATGCTCTAGAAACTTACTACACCACAGCTGCATTTGGTCACTGAGTCCTGTAATTGTGGCCAGTATAACCACAGAATTAGTTTCCTTATTTAGAACTGATTTTAAACTGGGCTTAGTGGCTTACACCTGTAAAGGGGGCTGAGTCAGTCGAAAGTTTGAACCTAGCCTGTGCGCTATTTAGTTTTGTTTGGGGAGGCTGAGCAATTTAGTGAGACCCTGTCTCAAAATGAAAAACAAAACAAAAAAAAAAAAATGAAAGCCCTGGGTTCAGTTTCCAATACCACAAAAATAAATTGATTTTAATTTAAAGCACCACCTCACCGGGCGTGGTGGCACAGGCCTGTAATCCCAGTACTGAGGAGGCTGAGGCAGGAGGATTGTTGTGAGTTGGAGACCAGCCTGAGACCCTGTCTCAAAAAGACAAGAAAAAAAAAAAAAAAAGCACCACCTCTGTCAAATGGGTCAGGCGAGATAGCTCAGCAGTCTAAAGCACCTGCTTAGGCAAGTGAGCAGGGACCACAGTTCAATGGTTCAATCCTGGTACTACATACCGCAACCAGCCTGGCCCCCAGAGTGGGCTGAGCTGGCCACCAAATAAGATTTGTCAACTGCAAAATCCCATTCTCTTTACATATTTTAGAGCTGGGGTCTGAGGCCTGGCCACAGTTCCCTTCAGGGGCCTGCTGCAAGGAAATTGGCCAAAGGCTCCTTTGCAAATCACCTGTACTTCCAGGGCCTTGCCAGGGGCCTGGGCTCCTTGGCCCATCCAAACCAGACTCCCCTTTAGCACCCACACCTGCCTCTGGCATACAGCTGCAAGGCCTCAGGCCCTGGGCCTATTATCTCACTGTGGACTGCTATTTTGGTCTTGTGCCTGTTTGGGAGAGGTGTGGGCTGGCCATTCTGGAGGTCAAGCACACAGGCCCTGGGGCAAAGTACACAGATGATAACTAAAAGAATGGACACCACAAAGGCAAAGGCGGGGTACCCTTCTGGGCTCCAGTCTCCAGCAAGGCTTTCAGGACTTTTTGTAGGGTGGGAAGAAGCCTGAGGCTACCCCAAGAGGAGCACACCCAGCCAAAGCTCCCAAAACACTGCTTAATCCCACCTCCTACCTCTAAGCCTCTGGCAGGCAGTTAGCAGGTAGGGTTCCTTTCCTATACCTCTAGGGCTTGGAGCTCTCCCCTGGGAGAAGGGCCTCCAGGAAAGGAATAACCTGGAAAAATCAGGGTCTCTGCACCCCTGGGTGGTCTTCCCAGACAGGTCTACACAATTCCTTCCCACCAGGAAAAAAATGGCAGCCAGAACTCTTGATAGGGGTGTGGAAAGGGTGAGGGGCCTTAAGGGTGACCTCTGGCCAGGAGGTCTGTGTGAGAGGGAGAAGACTTCCTTCAGTACTGGGGTGGGATGGGACCCTTTGGTCTCCCTTTTTTTTTTTTTTAATTATTATTATTATTTTTTTGCGGAACCGGGGATTGAACTCAGGCCCTTGCGCTTGCCAAGGAAGTGCTTATTCCACTGAACCATCTCCCTGGCCCCTGGCCTCCCTTTATTAGAACTACTTTTTTTTTTTTTTTTTTTTTTTTTTTTTTTTTTTTTTTTTTTTTTTTTTTTTTTTTTTTTTTTTTTTTTTTTTTTTTTTTTTATTATTAAATTGGGGCCAGAGTCTCCTGGAAACCCACAGAGGCTTATACGGGTCAAGGATGTCCTAGCAAGAAACTACCTGAGGTGTGCTGGCATGAGATCTTGGCCTGCTCTTTTCTTTTGGCCAGAATCACTATGTTCCAGTAACTGCCAAAATGACCAACACAAAGGGCAAGAGGAAACCAGCTGTACACACTCTAGGCCTTTTAGAAAACATGGGTTTGTTACTTTGGCCACATGTATGCAAATCTACAAAAAGAGTGATTATTGTGTAGCCATCAAAGGAATGGGTACAATGCAAAAAGGAATGCCACAGAAATATTGCCATGGCAAAACAGGAAGTCTACAGTGTTACTCAGCATGTTGTAAACAAGCATAGGGGACAAGATACTTGCCAAGAGAATCAATGTGCATATTGAGCACATTAAACACTCGAGTCATGATAGCTTCCTGAAACATGTCAAAGAAATAATCAGAAAAGGAAGCCAAAGAGAAAAGATACTTCAAGAAGCACCAGCCTGCCCAACCCAAAGAAGCACACTTTGGGAGAACAATGGAAAAGAGCCTGAGTTGTTGGAATCTGTTTCCCATGAATTCGTGCCTTTTTTTTTTTTTGTCTTTTTGAGACAGGGTCCCACTATGCAGTTCAGACTGGCCTTAAGCTCACTTTGTAGCTCAGGCTGGTCTCGAACTTACAACAATCCTCCTGCCTCAGCCTCCCGAGTGCTGGGATTACAGGCATGCGCCACCACGCCCACCTTATGAATTCGTGCCTTAAGCTGGGGATGGGGCTCTGCCATTCAGCCCCTAACTGGCAGCTTACGTACTCTAGGTCTTACTTAAAAATAAACAATCGTCCTGTGTTGTAAGGATGGTTTTCTTAGTTGAACAGGTTTGGGGCACCTTCGTACCTCAGAAATACTTGGAGCAGATTTCCATTGTACCTAATAATTGTGTTCAGCCTTTACTCTTCAGTATTAATCTTCCTGAAAGCTCAAAAGAAACTTTATTTGCACATATCCCCAGCCATTTTCCTTTTTTTTTTTTTTTTTTTTTTTTTTTTTTTTTTTTTTTTTTTTTTTTTTTTTTTTTTTTGTCTTTTTGAGACAGGGTCTCACTATGCAGTTCAGGCTGGCCTTAAGCTCATTTTGTAGCTCAGGCTGGTCTCGAACTCACAGCAATCCTCCTGCCTCAGCCTCCCGAGGATTACAGGCATGCAACAGCACGCCTGGCCCCCACCAGCCCTCTTCCTGAGGGCTGTTGCTGAAGTATTATTCAGGTGTACACCCAAATGTCCAAACCTTTATGAAATATTTATATTGACTTAAAGATCCTGTAAATCACCATGGGGAAAAGATATATCAAAATAAGTGGAAGTCACTTGAGTTAAAAATAAATAGGGGGCTGGAGCTGCAGCGGCCAAAATGAAGTTTAATCCTTTTGTGACTTCGGACCGAAGCAAAAACCATAAAAGGCATGCCAATGCACCTTCCCACATTCGCAGGAAAAGTATGTCTTTTCCTCTTTCCAAAGAGCTGAGACAGAAATACAGTGTTTGCTCTATGCCCATCCAAAAGGATGATGAAGTTCAGGTTGTGTGAGGACGCTATACAGGTCAGCAGATTAGCAAAGTAGTCCTGGCTTACAGGAAGAACTATGTCATCTACATTGAATGGGTGCAGCGGGAAAAGGCAAAAGGCACAGCGGTCCACGTGGGCATCCATCCCAGTAAGGTGGTTATCGCCAGGCTAATACTAGACAAAGATTGCAGAAAGATGCTGGAACGGAAAACCAAGTCTCACCAAGTAGGAAAGGAAAAGGGCAAATACAAGGAAGAAACAATTGAGAAGATGCAGGAATAAAGTCCTCCTGTGTGCAACTTCTAATTAAAAATTGCTGAATGAAGAAAAAAAATAGGGGCCGGGGAGATAGTTCAGGATAGCCGCTTGCCTGGCAAGCACAAGGGCCTAAGTTTAATCCCCGGTTCTGCAAAAATAAATAAATAAATAAATAATAAATATCCTGGCCTGTGCCGTTTGGAGGCCTGAGTGGTAGCCTGATGGTCAAGGCCTCGGAGTCTCGGCTTGCTCAGCTCCAGAGCTTAAGAAAGGACGTACAGGAGAGCGATTCCAGAACTGAGAGGGCTGGCCGGAAAACAGGCCAGAAGACAAAGCAGAGGCGGGGTTTAGGAGGACCACAGTGAAGGGCCGGTGACGCCCCCAGGGCAAAGGGACGCTGCAGGGGTCCGGCCGTGAAGGAGACACTCTCCCGCAGCTAGGAGCTGGGGCGTGATGCCGAGGGAGGGGCTGTGTGACCCCGCTGAGTGGAGGACACCTTCAGACTCCGGAAGGACCCATACGCAAGGAGCCACCCCGCAGATGGTGGGGGGACTTACAACCAGGAGACCACCGGGGGCTTAGGAATGAAAAAAATACAATATTGTTTCAGTGTGATAAATTCGTTGTTCACCTTTTACAACTAAGGCATTGCAGCACAAAGCGCAATCATTTGCATATGTGTCTAGGTCTCCTTAGCGATGCACTTGGAGCAGTATGGGGGAAAAGGTGGCTCTTTCCAGGGAGCCGGCCACGCCACTGATAGGCCTGAATTAAAGCCGGATTTTTACTGCCCCTAATCCCGACAATCTCGTCCTCGTGGAGATGTCCCACGGTCACGCTGCCTTTACTAAAAACCCCTTTCCTGGACGACCAACTTTGCGAAATGCCGGAGTGTCAGACCCAGGGCCAGCTGCTGGCCAGCTTCGCTGGGCCCTGCGCTGGGCGGGCGGGCCAACGGCAGGCGCCGGCGTCCGGGGAAGGGCGCTGCGGGCGGGGCCTTGTGAGCCGAGAGGCCGGCGCGGCCGAGTATACCTTCTGGCTGTCTCTGACCCGGGCCACCCCGCCGGGGTTTCCTCCGCAACGCCCTGCCTCCCAGAGGGCTGGACGCCGGCTGGTGCGCAGAAGCGCTTGTGTGGCGGGTGACCAGGGCCGGGGACGTCTCGGGTGCGCGCGTCCACTCCCCGATTTGCACGGTTCCTCAGTGGACGGTCCGTGGGATCGGGGGCATGGCCTGAGCATTCACCCAGGACATCCCTAGAGGTTCGATGTTGGGCGACGACAGGGGCAGCCTGGCGTGGCGGGCACGCCATGAGGGCGGGGCAGAGAGGCCGTCCAGATTTGGGAGAGGCTTCAACAGGCAGGGCCGAATGAACGCACAGGCTGGCGGGCAAGAGCTTCACACCCTAGTCCGTCCGGTCGCGGTCCCTTTCTGGGAATGCCTGCTCAACCGGACTGCCGGCCCAGGCCGAGTCTGTCCCACCTGCCAACCCAAGCTTCCTCGGGGTGCACCCGTCACCTCTTGGAAGAAGAGGCTGTCCAAACCCCCCTACCCAGTGTAAGGGTGGGGCTGGGAGGTGGGAAGGACGCTCCTCCCCTTCCAGCGGCCTGGACCCGCGGGAAGATGAAAGGAGTAACGAGTCTCCAAACTTTACATATCTTGAGCTAGTGACTCCTGCCCCAACCCTTCCCCGAAGTCTCAGCTAAGCAGCTTCCAACAGTCTTTGTACTGGGAATTGAAATCAGTTAGGTAGCACGTAACTGTGGGATTTGCTGCCCCCTAGCCTCTTTCCCAGTTTTTTTTGTTGTTGTTGTTTTGCTTTTTTTTTTTTTTTTTTTGGTATTTTCGGGAAGGGTCTACAGGGTTTTCAGTCTCACTACTAGATCAGACTCGTAGAGGGCCAGGGAGATGGTTCAGTGGAATAAGTGCTTCACTGGCAAGTGCAAAGACCTAAGTAGTGATCCAATTGTTTACAGCCTCCCAAGAGCTGGGATTACAAACTCACCCAGTCTCAATTGCTGTATCAGCGTGCCCTGGGGGGTGGGCCCGCACCACAGGCCCAGGAACCAACCCCCTCTTGTTTTGCTTTTTTTGAGACAGGGTTCTCACTCTGTACATCAGGCTGGCCTTGGACTCATTGATCCTCCTCCTGCCTCGGCCTCCCAAACGCTAAATACAGGCCTTACTAAACCGAGGCCATCCTTTTGGCTACCCTCAAACCATCCTTCCAGACCCCCCACTCCCAACATCGCCTCCATGCCTCCCCTCCAGCAGCAGAAAGCTGTCCTCCAGCTTTGGTTCAATGGATTAGCTGTCCCTTAGCGGCTGCTGAGCTCCCACCCTCACCTCCAGCCAGGCCTGCACATGTCCCCAGGCTGTGGGAGGGTCCCTGGTCTACACTGGACATCAAGATCAAGGAGCTCCCTCAGTCCCTTGGCACCCAGGGGTCACTCTGGGGTTGAGGTGGCTGGGCTTCTTACATAGGGCTGGGCTTTGGGGAGGCCCGACCCTCTGGACTACACAGGAGTTGGGAACTTTCTTACCAGGCCTCACCTGCTCCCTCATGGCTGATTGTTTAGGCTTGGCATCAGCAGCTCTGCTGGTGATGTACCTTCCTCCACCCCCCTGTGCAACCCCCAGCCCTGCCCGCCTGGCTTTGGGTGAGGCAGGGCTGGCTCAGGTCTTCCCTGTTAAACCTGCCGCTCAGCCCACCTGGCCTCCTGGTATGTTTTTCTATTTTGTGGTGCTTCAGAATCAAAGCCAGGACTCAGGGATGCTCTGAGCAGGTACTGTATCAGTGAGCTACAGCCACAGGCTTCGTCTTTCAGTCTGTGTCCTAATTGTTCATCTTAGATTTAAAATGTGGTTATAAACTGTCATGTAAGAAGAATTTGCAGGGCCGGGGAGATGGCTCAGTGGAGTAAGTGCTTCCCTGGCAAGCGCAGGGGCCTGAGTGCAATCCCCAGTTCCACCAAAAAAAAAAAAAAAAAAAAAAAAATTTGAAGTTTTTGAAGTAGGCAGGAGGGACACAGTGAGTTTGAGGCCATCATGTATTGAGAGAGAGAGAGAGAGAATCATTGGAAGGGCTGAGGCTGGGGCTCAGCAGTACAATGCTTGCCTAGCATTCAGGAAGCATCCAGCATCACAAAAATAAATAAAAATTATTAAAAATAAAAGCTTGAATAATCCTTTAGGAAATGTTAAGTGTATTCTTTTTTGTTTGTTTGTTTTGTTTTTGCAGCACCAGGTATTGAATTCGAGACCTTGTGCTTGCCAAGCAGGTACTTATACCACTGAGCCAACTCCCTGGCCCCCAATGTTAAGTGTATTCCTACCAAACACCCACCTTTCTGCTCCACAACCCACCCTCTCAAACCAGCACCATAATTTATCCCTTCACCCTTTGTCTCTTCTTCTAAAATAATTGGCTCAAAGGGCTGGGGAGATGGCTCAGTAGAATAAGTGCTTCCCTGGCAAGGGCCTGATTTCAATTCCCAGTTCACCAAAAAGTAAATAAATAAAATAATTGGCTGTGCCAGGTGTCCTCTCTCTCTTTCTCTCTCTCTCTCAATCCGTGATAGCCTCAAACTCACTGTGACCCTCCTGCCTATTTCAAAAACTTCAATTTTGTTTTTTCTTTTTTGGCGGAACCGAGGATTGAACTCAGGCCCTTGCGCTTGCCAAGGAAGTGCAAATCTTTTCTTACATGACAGTTTATAACCACATTTTAAACCTAAGACCAACAGTTAGGTCACAGACTGAAAGACAAAGCCTGTGGCTGTAGCTCACTGATAATCCTAGCACTCAGAAGGCTGAGGCAGGAGGATCACCATAAATTAAACATAGCCTGGGTTCCATAGTGAGTTCAAGACCAACCTGAACTGTATGGTGAGACCCTATCTCAGAAATATTTTTTTTTTTAATTTGGCCCTTCTTATCTGTTATTATACTTTCAAGTGAACACTAAAACAAATTATGTGGCTGTCTTCCTTTCAAAATAATCCACTGGCGTTTCCATCAGACTTGGTTAAATATTGGCCACGCAGACAGTCTGCACCACCCTACACTCTCCCTAGGACTAACTGGCCAGACCCATGGGGAAGGTGCTGAGTACCTTAGAAATCAGAAAGCAAGGGCCAGGGAGATGGTTCAGTGAAATGAGTACTTCCCTGGCAAGTGCAAGGGCCTGAGTTCAATCCCCAGTTCTGCAAAAAAAAAAAAAAAAAAAAAAAAAAAAAAATACTACTTTAGAAAGCAGCTGGCTTATTTATTTATTTATTTATATTTGCCAGAACCTGGGATTGAATCCAGGGCTTTGCGCTTGCCAGTGAAGCACTTATTCTACTGAGCCATCTCCCCAGACCCAGAAGAATAAAGGAAAGGTGATGTTTTTACGGTACTGGGAATTGAACTCAGGACCCTGTGCTTGACAGGCAAGCACTTATTCTACTGAGCTATCTCCCCCATCCACAGCTGGCTCTTTTAGAAAGCAGCCACTACCATCCTCCATCCATCCCCTCCTAGTTCTGGAAACACCGGGGCCCATGCCTAAACCTGTACCTCAGCCTCAGCCCAGTGATCTGGCAGTCTTTTGTGATCTTTATTTTCTGTTAGTTACTCCATTTTGATTCTGTATAATTGAACACATATACACATATGTGTATATTTATTTACTTTTTCCTTCTATAGCTAGGATGGGATTTTCCTCCATTTTAGAGTTTCAGTTTCTGCTTTTGTTTGGTTATAACCTTAATTTTTAGTTCCTGTTTTTGTCCAGTTGCAGCATGGTGCTTCTGAGTGATTATTGGAAGAAAACAAGGCAGAGGAATTTCCCTTAATTTATTTAATTTTTTTTTTTTTTTTTTTTTTTTTTTTTTTTTTTTTT
>PVKA01040639.1:0-18617 GCA_004027165.1 Ctenomys sociabilis | reverse complement strand
GGTAAATAATTATTGAATTTTTGATATAATTCAGCTATAAAAAAACCTGTAAATATAATATCATGTATGCACCTTGTACAATACCAAAACGTTATGAAAACAGTTTGTAATGTATTAATTCATGGACTCTGTATGGTTAAGGTGTTTTGAAACTGTCTGATTGACATTTGTATTTTAATAAAATAAAAATAAATGAAAAGAAAATGCTGGAGCGGCAGTGGGGAAAAAGGAACCCTTCTCCACTGCTGGTGAGAATAGAGATTGGTGCAACCACTACAGAAAACATTATGGAGACTCCTTAAAGAACTAGGACTGGAAATCCCATTCAAACCAGCTATCCCCTTACTGGGAATTTTCCCAGAGGAACTGAACACCGTATAGTGATATATGTGCACTTATGTGTATAGTAAAAAAAATCTTTGATAGCTAAATCTGGGAAATAGCCAAGATACCCATCACGTGAGGAATGCATGGAAAAGATGTGGTATTTTTATACAACGTAGTATTACTCAGTGATGAAGAATGATAAACTCAGAGCCTAATACTGAAATGGATGAAACTTGAAGATATATTCACAAGTGAAATAAACCAGCCCCGTATATGTAAATATCATGTAATCTCCCTAGTAGAAGAACTCAAAAGAAGAAATAAAGATAGAAAATATAACACAATTTAAAGGAAAGGGAGAACTTGATGATTGGAAAATGAGGAGAGGGCAAGGAGAAAAGCTAGGAAACGTGATAGAAACAAAACCACACATTTATATGTACAAGATGGGTAAGGCAATGATCCTGAGAATCGTCAGCAGTTTTTTGTAACTAGCAGTTAATTGATAGAATTTTTTCAATCTGACTAACTATATATGCTGATACCTGTGAGCTAATTAACTGCACTCAAGATCACAATGTGTAATACTTGGGTCATGCTTAGAATAACGATCATTCTGGTCTTCCAAATACATATTGTTTGTCATGTCACACCAATTAATACTATACTGTCTCTCAAGTAAATGTTCATTTTTAAAAAGGGTAATAAATGAAAGCAAGAGACAAAAGAATGTCATAAGAATGTCCTGCTACAATGCTATACATGGTTAGATTTCCAAATTTCTATGTAAAATATGTAATTCTTTATTCTTGTTTTTAAAATATTTTTAGTTTTTAATTTTTTTCTTCATATTCTTTGGGGACTTAAAGTTGAACATATCAATACTTGATGGACAATACCTATTCCTTGTTTTGTCTACACTGCTTGATATCCAGACAGATAGTGTGGTGAAGCGCAACTGCCTATGTTATAGGGTAATAAAATCTCATCTGGAGGGTTAACAACTTGAAAGAAGGGCTTCAATGACAGCCAACATTTTGGCCTTAGACTTTCAAGGTCAGTGAGGACTCAGGACACAAGAGAACCTGCAGAGTAACATCTTGTAAATCAGTTGTGTCCCAAATTTTCTGAGCAAGATTATAGGGCCACTGAGGAAAAATGATTGATGGTGTAGAGTGCACCTAAGGAGAGTTACATGGAGAGAAAACCTTCTCTCAGTCTTTCACAGAGCAAATCGGTCAAATATAGGCAGTACCTCATCCACATGGCTGACACTGACAAAGGCTCTACATACTGTGGGACATGGCTTCAGGATAAACCTGAGGGCATTTGACTGACCTTATCAGATACAAAACTGATATTTCTTGTATTAGAGGTCTTGCTTTACCTTGGCATTAACCATTCAGCAGAAAAGTACAAAAATGAAATATAAAAAGTAAAGTCATATTAATATGCTGAGCTGTAAAATGCTTATGATGACAACTTCTCACATAGCCAGTTCTATAAATAATCCACTACTGTCATGGATAACTGGACTGTATTATATTATTTTTCTGAACTCATGCACCTATAACATTTAACAGACAATGGAATATCCGTCTCTGACAAAATTAAGCAAAAAAGGGGTACAAATGAAGGATCATTTTGTAACTGTATATACAAAACTGTTAGATACAGTTGCTTTCCTTTAATAAGAAGGAAGATTGGTACCAAAAGCATTTGGACAGGATAACTTGTTTACATCTTGTACCCTGAATAGTCATGAAGACAACAGTGTGCAATGTAATGATTATTGAAACTGTCCTACTAATCAGTTTTGAAACTGTCTCATTGCTATTTGTTTCTCAATAAAATTATTTAGAAATTATTAAAAAAAAGCAGAAAATCACAACTCACTCCTGTAAGTGTTGTTTAGCTCAAGTGTTAATAATTTTATGTTACTTTCCTCATATGTGTATTAATATTGCTAGAGGGAAGTCAATATCTTCAGGTATTTTTCTATTTGTTTATTTATTTCAATCTATCTTTGCAAATTTTGAAGCTGTAATTAGGTTTATACTAGGTAAATATTTTTATATCTCCATGAGTGTTTGGTCAGATCATTATTAGATAATGCTCATCTTTATACTTAGCAATTACCTTACTATGAAGCTGAATGAATTGAAATTGAATTGTGTATTTCTTTTTTGTTGATTTTTAATGTATTTATTACTGGTCTATCAGTCTCTCTACAGAGATAGGACTCATAGTGATCCTTCTGTTTTCAGCCTCCCAATCAGTGACATTACAGACCTAGGTCACCACCCCCATTCTCAGTTGCTACCTCAGCAAGCAACGTGGGAGTGGTACTGGCAAAAGCACACGAAATATTGAACTCTGGCACCGGGCTTCTCTAAGCAGGCCCGTTAATCTGCTGAGTCATATGTTCAGCTCTTTGTGTATTTCTTTGTTTTTCTTTTTGTTCTCTTGAATAACGTAGCAAGATTATAGTACTCAGGTAAGTTAGTTTCAATATTGATTTTTTTTCTATGTATGTCTGGCACACCAAGTAATCTTTCTGCCTTGAGATATTTAATGGATTCTGGGACTAAAATTCACAAAAATGTGGGGTTTCCTAACTGTGGCTCTCAAAATTCTTTTATTCTCATATTCTTATTTAGTCTCTGGCAAATAATACCAAAGTTACCATTTAGCAGTACCCATTAATTTATGGCTAAGGAGTCTCCGCTTTAGTAAGTGAATCTTAGCTGTGATTCACTGTATTTGTATGTAAATTGCAGGGTAACATTTCATTCTGTAATTTTATCATGCTAGTATTTTTAAGACCAAACAGTGATATTTGACTTGTTCATTTTTTATTTTATTATTGGTAAGGCATTTTTAAAGCACTGCATATAGGAGTTAGGTTTAAACTAGAACTGTATATTGATATGTTAATGATGAAAATAACCTATATGTATATATTATTTGCTGAACTGAGAGGGACACAAATTGATTTTCTGCCAAAGAATAAAATAATTTTTGTTCTCAGCAATAGTACTCAGTCATGTGTATAACATAATGTTTTTTTTTTTTTCTTTTCTTTTTTTTTTTTTTTTTTGGCTGAACCAGGGATTGAACTCAGGCCCTTGCACTTGACAAGGAACCTCTTATTCCCCTGAGCCATCTCCCCTACCCTATCGGACTTTTTTTTTTTTGTACAACATAATCTAATTCATAAATGTTTCAGTATACTGAATGTAGGACCAAGAGAGCATAATTTAATGTTTTCTCCATTAAACATATCTCAGCCTTGATTTTATTGCTTCTCTAAGTCCCAATACTTTCCATATTTTCCATGCTCTAGAAAATATGCCACTTCCTAGATGTTTATTCTTTAGACAGTAATTGAACTTATATGTTCCTTTTTCTAAAAAGTATTTCAAACTGTAATAGACTAAACAGTTCAAGAACATCCTATTTCATAAAATTACAGTGGCAAGTCATTTTTTCTGCTTCTCAACACCATACTTCCTATTGTGCTACATACTAGTAAGTTTGATAATTAGTAAGTCACAGTTACAGAAATTTGTTGAAAAATGTCAATATTTCTTTTATATATTTCAGTCATCCTTCTTCCAGGCCTGTATCCCCTCTCTTCATCTTTTCAGACCTCATATTTGAATGAAATACACATTAAATATTATAGCTAGAATCCAAAATGGCTACCGTGAAAATTATACCCATAGCACATAAGCTTTAGTGTAGAATTCAATTTACTTTTTCAAACAAATGTCAACACAACTGTGTCTATTTACTTCAATTTTCCCTGTGGCATGTTGGATGGACTGTACCCTTTAATGAACAAAATAAGGGCTTAAACTTTGCATGTCTACCTATGTACGTTCAGTGATATACTTCTAATACATAGACTCAGAGGTCAAATAAGATATTAGGTGAAAAAATGTCATGATTAACAGAAGCATTTTGAAGTGCAACAGCAACATAGGAGAGATGAAGAACATGGAATTCAATAACAAATTCCAATGGGATTCAATAGCAAACTTAACTCACCAAGACAAAATAACTGAGAAATCTACAACTAATACTGACCATGCTCTAGAAGGAGGAGAAGAGACACGATTGTCTGTAATGGTTTAAGACCACATAAAGTAGTAGAAAAGAACAATAACAAGATGTGACAGTCTAGATATCCCTCAAGCCTCACACACAGATGGCAGGCTTTTCATAGGTGGCTGAATCTAGAGTTCATGTCTCATTCATGGTTCAGTGTTGGGCTTATGGGTGTGAGTGGCACATCCTTGGGTGGGTAGACTGCATAAAATATAAGGGACAGAAAGACTCTTTTGCCTCTCCTTTTCTCTTCCTGACTCTTGCTTTTGTTATCTTCTATCACTGTGGACTGTTGCCCTTCTACCATGCCTTGAGCTAACAAATTATGAAATGAAACAACTACAAACTGTGAGTTAAATAAATCTTTCCTCCTGTAAGTTTGGGTGTTGGGTATCTTGTCTCAATGAAGACAAAATGTATAAGAATAACACAAATTCCCCTTCAGAGTGGCCCCACACAAAACTAAGATGGTATCTGCATAGTATTTTTTTTTTTTAAACAGTATGGTCACATCCTGAGAATGTAACACTTCAGCATTATGCAGTGTTTGGTTTAAATCCCTTCTTGGTTATCTTTGGTGACCCCTTTTCTGCATGACCACATAGATGTTTGATAGTTAATCTTGATAGCCAGTGTGATTGGTTTCAAGAAATCCAGAATATAAACACTTTTGAATATGTCTGAGTGATGTGACATTGCGAATAAAGCTGGTCCTTATCACTATCCTTTATGTATCTAACCTTGTGACGTGAACCCTAGATCTAAGCTATGTATCTTTTTTAATTGTTATAAGACATAGAAATTAATAAAAGCTCTGTAACTCCAACTAGGAAAGTGTCCCAAAAGACCCCATGAAACTAAATCACTGCAAAATGCACTTCCATTGAAAATATTTTCTTTTTTTTTTCTAGATTAAATAGCTCTCCCTGGCATAGTGTATATTTTTGAATAGAACATGCTTATTTATGTAATCTCCAAGGAGCATTTAGGTCAGCAAAAATATTCAAATCAATACAATTCTTTTAATAAAATAATTGTAATTATAAAGTATGTTGAATTATATTGTGTTTTTGGAAAAGCTGAATCAATGAAGTCTTTGAAATTAACTTGCAAACTTTTTCCTATATTGTAAACTTCTGCCTCAGTTACTGAAAAAGAACAGAGAAATATTCTATTTCAGTAAATGTCAGTGTATATATGTTAAATTGGATATTGATGTCAAAAATTTGTGTTTTTTGCAGTGTTGTTAAGAATTGAAACAGGGTTTGCAAACACAAACCAAGTGCTCAGCCACCACATACATCCACAGTCGCATTCTTTCTTTTTGTTTTTTGTTTTTTTTAAAACTTTTGTGGTAGGGTTACACTAAGTGGCCCAGCCTGGTATCTAACTTGTGATCTTTGCTACAGTTTCCCAAGTCATACAAAATACAGATGTGCAACAGATGCTCTGATAAGAGACTTCTTCAAGGGAGACTCTTCCCTGTGAACTTTTGTAGGTATGTTTTCTGTGTGCAAGTCATACATCTAGGAGCTATGACAAATGCAAATCATTACAGGAGTTATGCTGTTTGTATATGTTTATTTGGCAATTTATTTTTAAGGGTGTCATTTACAGTCCTTTTTTATGTATTTGGTACAGGGTCTGACTATGCAACTCAGCCTTGTAGTAATCCTCCTGTTTTATTTTCCTCCTTGAAACTACAAACTTGTGATCCGTGACTACACTTGGAAATATACGTTAGAAATGAATTTCATTATTATATGATGGATTTCCAAGAAGTATACCACATATCAATTAAGTTATTTAGGCTTAGACTTCTCTCCATCACATTTCTCATCCCTCTGACACTCAGTACTAGTTCCATGTTGCATACTACAAATTCCACTTACATCCCAGGACTTCACTTTTTTTTTTTAACTGTAGAGAGCATATATTTGGAGTACCACAATGAGCTTTCTGCACATATTTAGATTTTTGAGCTGAAATATCTATGGCATTAATTACTCAGGTAAGATGAGTTTGTTCAATATTTTAGCATTCTTGAAGTTTTCATCATTTATTACATCTGAAGAATTGGCATCACTATCCATACCATCTGTATCACTGCAGTAAAATAAAATGGAAGGAAAATATAATTAAAAGTATAATATAAATGGTGTCATATTGAAAATGCAGCTGTCATCAATCTTGAAATACATTTCACATAAGTCTTACAAGAATATATTTTGTTTAAAATAATTATTTTCTAAAATGTTTATAATTTGAATCAGCCTTACTGAAGGTACTGCATAAAATATTTATATTAACTTATTCCTATTACAGATTTAACAACATTAGTTATTTGTTCATAAAAACTTTCTCTTTGCTTAATTTATTATTGAGCAGTTTATGATTTCCATTTTCATTAAAAATAATAGATATATATTTCTAATTTACTTTTCAATATTTTTATATTTTATATGATAATATAGTACTGGTTTTATCTTAGGCAGATTTGCTGAACTCAATTATATGTTGTAGTTATTAGTCCATAAATATTCTGGAGTTTCCTGTATAGTTATCCAATTTACAAATGGTGAAGATATTTTTTCATCTTTTCTGATTTATACCTTTATTTCTTCATTTCTCAGATAACTCAGACCAGTACCTTTGTCTAAATACAAACCATACTAAGTGCTTCATTGATGGCTATGCTATCTTCTGATTTAACAATAATAATTAAATGTTTACAATAGATTGATAGCCCCTCAAAGTCTCATGTAGTCTTTGGCTTTTTCAGAGATTGCTGGATCTGGGCTATATGATGCTGGGAATATGGGTGTGATTGCTAAATCAGCTCACTGCCTGCTCTGGCACCACTCAGATCCTGGAAATCTAGATAAAATGTAAAAGAGGCGGAAAGGTGCTATGGAGATCTCCTGTCACCTTTGCTGTTTTCCACTCTTATTAACCTTTGCCCCTTTGCCATGTGTTATGCTGCCCTGGTTCCAGCCAATTATGAACTCAAACCTGCAACAACTCTGAGCCAAAAGCATTTCCTCTTTTAAATCTGAGTGCTGGGAACTTTGTTTCAGCCATGAGAAAAGTAACTGAAACTCCAGAATGTTGATTTGCCCTGTTTTTGTGATATTTTGTAGCACCATGTACATAATATTAACACATGAAGTTTTGTTCTTTTGTTAAAAACTTTTGCCAGAATTTTCTGGCAAAAAAGACAGTGTGCACATTGAGCATCTTTTTATAAAAATAACATTGCGTGGGGAAAATGTTCATGATTACATGATGATTCATAAGGTTTGTTGGATGAGATGCACATCAGTTTACTTCATTCTAACAGAACAAGAAGTATGAATTATCAATTCGATCTGTAGGTGTATCAGCTGTATATCAACTATAAACTTGTAGCAATTCAAAAATCCATACATTGAAATATTATTTGCTAGTTTTTGTGTTATTTTTGAAATCTCACATAAACTCGTACATATATATATGTAAATGGATTATAACTACATGTAGAACATATAGCATCCATTACAAAAGCAATATCTGCATTTCATATGTCTTTTAAAATGTTAATATTCAGAATATATAAAGAACATCTACAACTGAACAACCGAAAATATAAGGCAAATAGACAATTTGAAAGGAACTTCAACTGACCTTTCTCCAAATCATTATATACAGCAAGCAATAAAAGATTTCAACCCCATTTATCGTTAGAGAAATGCAAATGAAAAGCACAAGGAGCTATCACTCACATCTTCTAGGACCTCTGTGAAGAAGTTTCCAGGAAAAGGAGAGGTGAAAAGACCCTTCAAGTGTTGTTGATGGGAAAGGAAAATGATGTTCTCATCATTAAGAATGATATAATGGGCTCACAACAAATTAAACATATACTTAACATATGATCCAACATCTTTAAATTCTTTTATTTGTTTATTAATTCTAATTTATTTATTTGTTGTTATGTGCTTGCTCAGTCTCACTACACAACTTGGATCTTACTGGCATCAACCTGTGGTTATCCTCCTGCTTTCAGCCTCCCCAGAGCTGGGAACACGTCAAGTGCCATCATGCCATCCAGTGCGTGCCCGGGGACTGGCAGTGCAAAGCAGATGGAATCCTGGTCCTTGCGCTTGCCTCAGCTTGTCTAAACAGGTGCTTTAATTCACTGAGCTGTCTCACTGGCTCCATAACCCAGTATTTTAATTCTAGGTATATAGATAAAAATTGAAGTTAAAATACACAAAAATATTTTCTGCAAATGATACACAATATTCAAAATGTGTGGAAAAATAAAAATGTCATCAACAGATTAAACAGATGAAATATTGAACATAAAGTTCACTTACATGCATTATGTGCCACTCGTACAGGCACCAAGAGTAGGCAATCTTCATGCTCGTTACCTTGTAGTTACATGTAAAAATTTGTGTTCAGGAAAACAACAAATGTGGACTAAAAGGTCTAGAATAAGCAAATTCAAAGAAACAGAAATTAGATTGAATATCAGCCTGCTCTGGGGAGAGTAGGAGGAGGTTACTGCCTGATATGTAAGTAATTTCTGTTTGTTGTGAATTTTTTGGAAAGAGATAGTAGTAATATTTGTGCAACATTATAGATTTGATTGTTCCATGAGAGTAATTTTTAAATGATTGCAAAGTAAATTTCATTTGTAAAATAATATTTTTAACTTTCTGTTTTTATTAGTACATGTTTACAGTACACAAAGATTACACTCATTATCATTGAATTGGCACATTAAAGCAAACTGGCACTCATACAAAACACATTTCCCTTCTGATGGGTCTGCGCCCCTGCAGCTGTCTACCGCGTTGTCATGACAGCGAGTCAGCGCAGTGCGGGAATCCCAGAACCAACCAACCAACTCCTCCAGGACTGTCTTCCATTCCTACACCCAGGTTAATCTTTTTTAAAGAATGTGGGGGCGCCAAACTCTCCCCTGATTCGTACCTGTTGTGTCACTGTCAACTCCACAACACTACTTTTTAATTTTTCATTTTCTTTCTTTTCGTCTGTGTTGTCTTCTTCCTTCTATTAATTTCCCGCACACTTCCTCCATCATTTTATGCTATACGTTTTTATGAAACTGCAATTGTGCTTCACCTACTAATACTTACTTTTTGGCTTTCCCAAAACAATTTATGGAGGGTAAACAAATTCTTCTATGCTCATTTATACCTTATGGTGGCTTAACTAATGGTCAACTCATAATGTCAACCTAATCTCAATCAGCTTTGTTCTGGGTGTGGAAGTCTCACCTGAGGAAAGTTGCCAATAGCACAAAAGTGGAAGGGGAAGTGGTGTGTTGTTGATTCTCCTGGAGAAGCTTGTCATACTGCTTTTTTCTGAAGTGAATCTGTCTGTGCTCAGTGATAACCTGAGCTCTTCTGATGATGAGCTCAGATTATCTCTGTTGCTAAGGATCGCTGGTACCCTTTGACGGTAGCTCTTATCCTTACCTTGAACATTTTTCCTGGTTTGGGTGCAGATCTTCCAGCATGCTAGCATAGATCCTTCATCCTACTGTCTTCTAGCTTCAACCACTGAAATTTGAGCTTTCCCAGTGCAGACCCTTGATACAGACTTACATGAGACCCTGCCTTGGGTCTGTATCTCAAGCTGGACATGGCCATTGATTCCTGATCCTTATATCATTTCTTTGGGTCTCTGGTGTTTGGACAGATCTCCCCTCACTTTTCCATTTGACTATTTGAGTTAATATTCTGAATAATCCCATTAATTAGTGTCCTGAATTAAATATTTTGCCCCATAAACCCAGCCTATAACATATCTTCTTTTACTTTTACCCAAAACTCTTTACCTGACTTCTTTTTTTTATTTTATTTTTTCTCAATTTTACTTTTCTCTCCTCTCCATCTTTGTAAGAGTTTCCCTTGAACATTTTATTTAATATTTATATCAACCATAGAACTTTCCTCATTTTTATTTATCAATAGTTTGTACAGTTTCCCCTGGTGGTATATGCAGATTACCAATCAGAGATATAGACATACAATACACAAAACAAATAAGAATACTAAACCAAGGTACACTATTAAGTACATTGTTCATGCTGGTTAACAATAACTTTTTCTTTCTTTCTACTTTTTCTATTATCGACCTTTAATGTCACAGTTTACGTCTGTGTTGAGTTTTTCATATAATCTGGGAGTATTCAAGCTTGTATGTCTGTTTTGTTGTTTTAATGTAGATCCTAAAAAACAGTGCATGATACATAAATAATTGAAAGTCGACCATCCATTGATAGTGGTAAATTTTATACCCACTGTGAGATTTCATGTATTACTAAAGTAATTGCTGCCTTTAAATTTTTCACACCATTAAAAATAAAAGCATTACAAAATTTAACTTTTAAAATCAATTCAAACATACTATAGAGGCATGCAGAACATTTTTATATTTATCTTAATAAGGTGATATGAAGGTCTTTGGAAATGTGATTAATCAAAATAAACGGTTAATCAAAAACCATTTCTATGATTCATTGATTACATCCACAGTATCTAAACCTAGAATATTTGAAAAAAATTAATCATTGAATAAATGAAATAGGAAAAATAGCATTAATGTTATACTCAGAATTGTACAATTTTAGGCACATTGTTAATAAAAAGGTGTTCATGTGTTGAGAACTTGAAATATATAAAGTAAGAGGCTCTATCTCCTTTCATTGAATGAATGAAACCAGAACTTTCAAAATTTTTAGATGGCTGGAATCGTGATCTCTTTGAATTGGTTCAGTGGCCTTCCCAGACAGTTAACTTCCTTTCTAAGTTTCACAGTTTACTCAGAAAAATGACCTATAACTATAAGAATATATTGCTTTATATGAAAATCATTATGACTTTATTATTTAATTTTGATTTAAATATTATAATGTATTTGAAGTAATTCAGTTACTTATTACACATGGAAAAGATATAAATATCAATTAAAATATCAGACAATGAGAAAAAAATTAAATTGGGTCTGAAGTTTTGAAGTGTAATGGTCATGAAAACAGTTCCTCTCTGCACTAGTTAGGTAAAGGTGAGCTTCTATTGGGTTATGTTACCAGCAAATTTTCCACTTACAAATTATGCTGATATATTTTCCTGTTAGTTCTATTTAACTCTAGACTGATTCGCATTAAACCACCATTAAACATTAACTTCTACAAGTTTATGTTCACGGTTTGTTTTATTTTTTCTCAATTTTACTTTTCTCTCCTCTCCATCTTTGTAAGAGTTTCCCTTGAACATTTTATTTAATATTTATATCAATCATAGAATCTTTCCCCATTTCTTTATCACTATTTTGTGAACGCTTCTTTGGGAATCTTGTAACAATTGTATGGTAATGTAATTATTTTGTACATTCAGTATTCAATTAAAATTTTTATTTGTCTAATTTTATTTATTTTATACACAACGCGGACTTGTAGTGATTCGCCTGTCTCAGCATCCCCAGTGGGATGGCAGGCGTGCTTCACCACACTTGCTTACACAGAGGGCATGGAGCGCCTGGGGTCCTGGGTTTGGCACAGCATGCATTGGGGATCAAATTCTGGTTCTTGCGCTTGCCAGGCAGGCATGTAGACCACAGAGCTGTCTCCCTAGCCCTAGGACTCAATTAAAATTCAAAGATCTTAAACTTGTTTTCAATTCTTATTTAGATTTGCTTTATTTCAATGGCACAAGGTATTCAAATTTTAGGCTTCTTGATTCACGATTTCATCCTCATTTTATGTGCTGTACTATTATGTCCGTAGTCTTTTCAATTTAAGGAATGTTGGTGACAGTAGCTGTGAGGTCTCCTCAGCTCACAAATGTGATTATGGAGAGAAAGGTTCACAACCACAGAATTCCCTGCAGCCATGTCAGTCATTTGTGATTTACAGATCAGTGACTTCTCTAATTCGCCCAAATTACAGCATGGGGACATGAGCATGCATATATGTAGGCACACTTCTCATAAATTGTTTTCCAATTAATATAATGAGAATATGCCAAGTGGAACATGAAAAATGAAAATAAAGAGGACTATATGGGAAAGAGAAAAGAAAACCTTGCAATTGTTGAGGGCTGTACTTTCTTACATTTTCTTCTATTTTTACATTGCATGATTTTGGTTTGCTTGATTGTTTCATTTTTTTCTGCGAGGTGCAGTGAGCTTTATTAATGTGTGCAGTGAGCCAGAGCTCCCTAGGCTCCTGTCCTTCTCTCTGGGGCCTGGGAAAGAGGCTATGAGGCGGAGATTCTTAGTGTTGGGTCTGAATGTGGCAGCGACTTCTGCAGCAAGGTCTGGTCCCTCTGGTCTCTCTGGGCTGTGGTAGGGGCCCCTTCTCCTTGGAGGCCATGTGGACCATGAGGCCCACCACCTGTTGCTATAGCTGAACTCATTGTTATCCAGGAAGTGAGCTTGACAAAGTGGTCATTGCAGGCATGCCAGCCCCAGTATCAAAGGTAGAAGAGTGTGCATCGTTGCTGAAGTTGTAAGACACAGCCTGGGCCTTAGTGTAGCCCTTGAATAGATTTTTTCTCCCAGAAACTAATATAATCTCATGTCAGATTTTCAGATTTTTAAACAATGTTATAATCCAGATCCAAAAATCTATTATCATGTCCATTATCACTAAGGCATTTTTTTTTTTGGCAGAACTGGGGATTTAACTCAGGCCATTGCACTTGCCAGAGAAGTTCTTATTCCACTGAGTCATCTTTCTGAACCCTAAGGCAAATATTTTAAATATGCATATAGTGAATTTAGCAATAAGGCTTGCATATGTTAGAAAAGTCTGTCATTAAAGTGAATTATAGATGAGCATAAAATTATTTTGATTAATCTATATTTAATTAATGTTTTAGATTTAAAGTTACCAACTTTATGTGCTTCTATATGTGTAAGTGAATTTTCATTATTAATGATTATATATTATGTACGAGCAACAAGTAGCAAAGATGTTTCACATATAGAGGCTGGGGAGATGGCTCAGTGGAACAAGTGCTTCTCTGGCAAGTGCAAGGGCAAGAGTTCAATCTCTGGTTCCTCAAAAAAAGAACAAAACTTGGTACTGTTTCACATATAATTAGGTAGTGTAATACAGATAAGAAAGTTTATTTATTGATTTATTTATCTATTTATTTTGTACGTAGTATATGGTCTACTAGGTCTATAAAGTCTCACTAAGTAAGTTGGACTCATGGTGATTCTCCTGTTTTCAGTGTCCCAAGCACTGGGATTACAGGCACACACCACCACGCTCCATCGCTGTCTCAGGGCTCCCGGGGACAGGGCTGGCATGGCCTGGGAACTGAAACCTGACCACTGAGCTCTGCCTAAGAGGGCGCTTTGATCTGCTGGGCTAGTTGGCCAGCCCAGGCAAGTAAGTTTTCAAAGTTCCTACTTTACATTATAATGATACAATGATAGATTTTTTTACTTGTGAATCTTACCATACAGGGGATAAAACTACGGTTCTTTTAGTAAAAGCATCTGCCTATGTAGATGTTTGTAAAAACAGCAAATACTGTTTTGTTCTCTAAGATTTTGCACATTAAGTAGTGGACAGTATGTATTACTAAATATTTGTATGAGTTTTAATGATTGAATATTATTCTATCACTAAGAGACATGCAAAGATATCTTTAAATCAGTCTTCTAAGGAATGCTCATTGTTTTAATTTAATTACAAATGTGAAGATTAAATTAATGCATAGTACACCATAAATTCATGGGCTAAATTACTGTAAGTGAAATATACAGAAATGTGCTATTTTTAATATACACTTTCACAAGATGTGCATTCTGTCTTTTTTTTTTTGCAGAACCAGAGGAACTGGGGGTTGAACTCAGACCCTTGAGCTTGCTAGGCAAGTAGTTATTCTACTGAGCCATCTCTCTGGCCCCTAGTTTTCCATTTCTTCATCACACATTGTTTCAAACATTCATTTTAAAATATACTAAAAATTGCCACTGCTTGAATAGTTAAGTTACTTCAATTCTATTTCTACAAACTCTTTTTGATGTTAGAGCTAAATTTCTGTCTTTAATGTTTATTTGATTTTCCTACTGTTAAAGGAGGTAGTGTACCGAAGCCTCTCCTGAGGCTTCAGAATAAGATCTGTGTGACTCACCCCTGCCAATATGGCTCAAAGACGGCAAAGAAAGACAAAGAGAAAATGATCTGCAGCTGAGGAGCTCTGGGATGACCCCAGCTTCTCTCTGAAACAAACGGCTGTCCTCTCCCAAAGCTCATGGGTTTTATTGGTATCAATTAAGGAGATGGGAGTCACCTTAGAGTATATAGGAAACAGAAACTGTGTAGCCATTCCAGGCACTCAGAGGCCTCCGATGCCGAGACAGCTTGCTGTTTGCAAGGCCAGAACCCTCACTGCCAGAACATTTGTTTCAACAGAGCCATTTTGGGGTATCTCAGTAAATAGAATGAAGGAGCAGTCAGGAATGAGCTGGGCCAAGGCTTTTGTTTTTTAGGAGAAAACAGCGTGCTGGTATCTCACAGCAGTGCTCATATATTTTCATTTTTAAAGTCTACTGTTACTTTCAAAAAGTAAACAATATTTAACAATTTTCTAACATTTCTTTAATGTGTCACTGTATTTAATGGTGCTTTCCATGTAATAATTATTCATTTCTCACTGAAAATAATTTATAATGGTAAAAATAGACAGAGACTTTGGATTATATTACAAATAAAGGACTTCTAACAACTGCCATTATATGTGACTATGTCATTCAATTTCTGGTAAAATTGTCTATAGATTTTTCATAGTTACAAATACTTTTTTAAGGTTACAAATGGTTTATATGACGATAAATGAATTGCTTTTTTCTAAATTATTTTATTTATTAAAAATAAAGTATTAAATGTATTCATAATATCTATGTCCTAAGATGATTCATGAACATTTTGTGTAGAATTATCTACAAATGAAATATTTTCAAAATTTGAAGCTTAGACATATCATTACATTTAAAAAGGTTTGCTTTTTCTTTTGTGGAACTGTTTATATTATATGGTCTTCTAGAAATTTTTTTTTTTTGTCTTTTTTTTTTTTTTTTTTTTTGAGACAGGGTCTCACTATGCAGTTCAGGCTGGCCTTAAGCTCACTTTGTAGCTCAGGCTGGTCTCGAACTCACAACAATCCTCCTGCCTCAGCCTCCCGAGTGCTGGGCCCGGCCCTTCTAGAAAATTTTTGATGTCTCTAGAATTACACATTTCCAACATTGCTGTCAGTTTTATTACTCAAAATTTATTCACAAAATAATATTTCAAAGTATAAAACATAACTTTCAAACTATAACAATCTAAGTGTATTTTTTATAATTATTAAATCATTGTAACTAGATTTTGCACAGATGAGTGTGAGGGATTCAAATTCAAATAATTCAGTACTGTTCTCCAGTGGCAAATAAAAATCAACTATAGATATTCTTAGATAATTTCTTTGATTTAACATTAAAAAATCCAATTAGCATAGGATCTCTACAAATGACATGATTTAGAGGCATCATATGTTTTAGCATAAAACATTGTATTGCTAATTGAATGTGAATTGAACCATATATTCCAATTATAATCTTTCATCTAGTAGAAGTACTAGTGTGTTGTAAAGTATAAATTTAAAAATTCATTACAACAATCATAAATTTATAAATATATAAATATTCATGGTTTTTCACTTTTAAGAATATTCTGAACAATCTTGTATTACTAATCTTGGTTTTATGATTAAACTGAAAATTTTATTAAGCTTAGATTATTTTTAACTGAGTCTTAAATTTAATATCTGATGCTTCCCATGTTTGAGTCATAAATTTTATTTCCCACAAATATAAGAAAATTTTTATTTTTAATTCTTTTGCATTTAGGCCAGAGTCTACAGGGTCTCGCTCCATAGATTGGACTTACAGTGATTCTCCTGTTTACAGCCTCCCAGGTATGGGATTACAGGCATTTGCTACCATGCCCAGTCTCATTTGCTGTCTCAGCACTCCCCGGGCGTGGGCCTGACAAGCAGACTTGGGGATGGGATGTGTGGCACCTGTGTCTGCTTCAGCGGGCACTTTAATCTGCTGAGCTATTTGGCCAGCCCTTTTGAGTACATTTTTAAATTGCAATTAAGAAATAGCAATACATCATCACTATATAAAATAACTTGCTTCTTTTCTTTTTTTTTTTTTTTTTTGGCAGAACTGGGCATTGAACTCAGGCTCTTGTGCTTGCCAGGGAAACGCTTATTACGCTAAGCCATCTCCCTGGACCCAAGCCCTTGTTTCAGCACAATATACAAGAAAAAATTATCTTACACATAATACTAATATTGAAACAAAAATTTCCTATGTTATTTTGGTGAGCTCCATCACAAATTTTCTTTGAAATGTATGTGCATGTGTCTATTAATTTCTGTGATTATGTACAAGTCAAGATCAATGTGTTGAATATGAATCCTAAGTTATAATGTCTGTCATAAATTTCATTTAATGACTAGTAAAGGATATTTCTAGAAATGGTGATGGGAAATAATAAAGGAGATTTCCTTCTTCTAGGGCCTGCATACTATTCACAACCAATAATTTTCACATGTGTGTTTTTTTTTTAATTTTTCAGCAATAGCAAGTATGCATTATGTGCTTTGCTACATCTACTGAATTGTATCTTCAGTAAAAATTCATTCAAGCACAATTTCTTTGTTTTTTTTTTTTCTGTTTTGGTGGAACCAGGGATTGAACTCAAGCTTTTGTGCTTGCCAGGCAATCACTAATTCTACTGAGCTAGCTCCCTAGCCCCAAGTAAAATTTCTATGCTTGCTAGTTTACTACTTTGTGTCTTAAAGGCCCCCTAACGGGTGCTGTAACATAAGGTAAAGTTATTTTCTCACTGAAGACAGGAACTGAGATTGGTTCTTACTCTCTCTAATGCATCCTGGAAAACAAGCTTCCCTACTTATCCCAACCTCAGGTAGTCCGAGGCATGCTTTGAATTGTTTCTTGGCTTAGATAGCAATTTTATATTCTCAGGATATAAATAATAAAAAGATGTTGCATTAGTAGATTTCTTATGACCCTTATAAAAAAGTATTGGTTCTATCCATGATTAGCCTAATCCTTTCCATAAGAAATATTAACATTCCTAAGATCACTAGGACATCCACAGGCATGAAAATGCCCACAATTTGTACTCTCTCATTCATACTAACTTTTTATAGTCCCATAAATTACAATTTCATATTTGCTTTCCTAACTCATTTCCCCCCTCTCTTCAAGGTCCAGAATGGATTATGAAAGATACAGAGACAGTAGTAGAGATGTATTTCATCTGATGTTTTCATCTGAACTCAACCTCATAAATAGACCAAAAGAATATAGGGCAATACATTTGTGTAAAGGGTTTATTTTGAGATGCAGAATATAAGTTGCTGGCTTAGTTTTTGTTTGGAACAATTTTTTTTTTTTTCATCTCACCCTCTCTTTTTTTTTTTTTTTCCATTTATTTTTATTTTATTGAAATACAAATGTCAATCAGACAGTTTCAAAACACCATAACCATACAGAGTCGATGAAATAATACATTGCAAACTGTTTTCATATTGTTTTGGTATTGTACAAGGTGCATACATGATATTATATTTACAGGTATTTATGTAGCTGAATTACATCAAAGATTCAATAATTATTTACCTAGTGGATGACCATAGCACTAAAAGCCGACATAATAACCTGTCCCACCACCAATAGTGCAGATCTTGCCTCTCATAGAATTATTTAGAAGCACAGCGTTATCTAACCCAACTGTACTGTCTATACACACACAGGATGATTTTTTCTTTCTACAACACTTCCTTTGTCTATACCTGTCAAAAGTGGGCACTCCGTTGACATTCAACTACCTTAGGTGCTTGAACTCGACACCACAATCCAACACAGTCCAGCATTCTGCAACCATAGGGAGCTATTCAAAGAAATTGTCGACCATATCCATTTACAGCTCAGCTTAATATTATGGGCTCACGATGTATACTTCATTTTTATACTTTTATACTTTTCTGCTGGATGGTTAAGACCCAGATAGATTAAAACTTATATATCAACACATGAACTTTATATTTCCTATGTGGTCATTGAAGTCT
>PVKA01040638.1:0-18617 GCA_004027165.1 Ctenomys sociabilis | reverse complement strand
CTCAATTGATTTTACTTGTTGTACGTTTCCTTTTGTATTTCTGCTTTTCGCTTGTTATACTAGGGAGACTATATATTTACACATGTGTGTCTGGTTTATTTCACTTATGAGTATATGTTCAAGTGGCATCCACTTCAGTGTAAATGCTTCAAACTTATCATTCTTAATAGCTGAGTAATACTCCATTATATAGAAATACCACATCTTTTTCAACCATTCTTCATGTGATGGACATCTTGGTTGTTTCCAAGATTTTGCTATCACACACTGTGCTGCTATAAACATAGGTACACATATATCTCTATGATACAATGTTTCCAGATCCTTTGGGAAAATTCTCAGTAGGAGGATAGCTGGCTTGAATGGGATTTCCAGTCCTACCCTTTTGAGGAGTCTCCACACTGATCTCCACAATGGTTGTACCAGTCTACATTCTCACCAGCAGTGGAGAAGTGTTCCCTTTTCCCCACAACCTCTCCAACATTTGTTGTTGGTTGATTTCCTTGTGATATTCTTTCTAGAGTGAGATGGTATCTCAGTGTTGTTTTTATTTGCATTTCATGGATGGCTAGTGATGTGGAGCATTTTTTCATATATTTATTCACTTCTCTAATTTCTTCCTCTGAGAAGTGTGTATTCATTTCAGATGCCTATTTCTGAATTGGGTCTGTAAATTGGAGGGCCCTGTTATATCTTAGTTCTTTATATATTCTAGAGAGTAGGTCTTTGTCTGATTGCTTATTAGTTAAGATTTTTTCAAAATTTGTGGGTTGGGCCTGGGAGATGGATCAGTGGAATAAGCGCTTCCCTGGCAAGTGCAAGGGCCTGAGTTCAATCCCCGGCTCTGAAAAAAAAAAGAAAAATTGTGAGTTGTCTTTTCACTTTGTTGACAATTTCTTTTGACATGCAGAAACTCCTCAAGAAGAGTTGATCCCAGTTGTTGATTCTTTCAAGTGTTTCTCATACAAATGCATGTTTGTTCATGAAGCCTTTAGCAACCTCTATGTCTTCAAGAGTTCCTCCTACTTTCTCTTCCAGGAGATTGAGTGTTTCTGTTTTAATGTGTAGATCTTTAATCCATTATGACTTTAGCTTAGTGCATGATGATAGAGCTGAGCCAAGTTTTAGTTTTTGGCATGTGGAAAGCCATGTTTTCCAGCACCATTTGTTAAAGAGGCTATGTTTCTTCCAGTAAGCTTGTTTGGCCCCTTTGTTGAGGATCAGATGGCTGAGTGTGATCATAGATGCTTCTGCGTCTTCTAATCTATTCCATTGATCCTCAGGTCTATTTTGTTGCCAATACCATGTTGATTTTATCACAGTGACTTTGTAGTATAATTTCAAGTCAGGAATTCTGATGCCTCCTGCCTTGTCTTTATTGGCCAAAATTGCCTTTGCTATTCTAGGTCGTTTGTTGTTCCAACATCATGAAACTCAGCTGTGCCCCAAATTTTCTGATCAAGGAGATTATGAAGCCACAGAGAAAAGAGACTGATGATGTGTAGTGTGCCTGGAGAGAGTCACATGGAGAGAAAACTTTCTCTCAGTCTCTCATAGAGAGCAAACTGGTCAAGCATTGGCCGTGACTCATCCACACGGATGACACAGACAAAGGATCTACAGAGTAAGGTACAGGATTACAAGATAAACCCTGAGGGGACTTCACTGACTTTGTCAGAAACAAAAGGTACATCTTTTGGTATATAGGTCTTGATCTATCTCCATCTTAACCATCCAGCAGCAAAGTATAAAAATGAGGTATATAGCATGGGGGCATAATAATAAGCTGAGCCATAAATGCCTATAGTGAACAGCTTCTTCAGATAACTCGCTATCATTGTGGAATGCCGCACTGTGTTGGATTGTGTCACCGAGTTCAGGCACCTAAATTGGTTTAATGACAAAGGAGTGCTCATCTTTGACAGGTCTAGACAAAAAAAAAAGGGGAGGGGGATACAAAAGAAGAATCATGATGTTTGTGTATGAACAATACAGTTAGAATAAATATGCTGTGCTTCTGCATAATTCTATGAGAAGCAAGATTTGCATTCATAGCGGTTGGACAAGATATTATGTAGGTGCCTAGTACTATGGGCAACTACTAGGAAAGTAACAAGGTAGAAAGTATTAATTATTGAAACTGTGATATAATTCAGGTATAAAAAAT
Organism: Ctenomys sociabilis; assembly: GCA_004027165.1. Taxonomy (NCBI): domain Eukaryota; kingdom Metazoa; phylum Chordata; class Mammalia; order Rodentia; family Ctenomyidae; genus Ctenomys; species Ctenomys sociabilis. The sequence continues at coordinate 16,450 of PVKA01040638.1, read as the reverse complement.
AAGTAAACAGCTACAAGGGGACAAGGAGATGGCTCAGTGCAATCAGCCCTTGCTTGATAACTCTCTTAATTCACTGATCAGAGACATCTGCTATAAAAATGTCTGTAAGTACAATATCATGTATGCACCTTGTATGATACCAAAACATCATGAAAATGTATTAATTTATTTAATCTTCTTGTTAATTTGTCTTGAAACTGTCTCATTGGTATTTGCACTTCAATAAAATAAAAAAAAGTAATTTAATTAAAATGAAGCCATTAGAATGGCCCTCAGCCCATATGACAGCTAAGCCTATAGGAAGAGGAGATTAGGGCACAGACCAGCAGAGGTGAGGCCATGTGAAGACTCAGGAAGATGATTTCTATCTATAAAGAGAGGTGTCTTGGGACAGTGAAACACTACTGATTTTTTGCTCTCATATTTCTAGAACTATGGGAAAATTAATTTTTATCATTTAAGCCACCTGCTTGGCTTAGAAAACTCAAGAATCTACTACACATTTTATTACTAATTGATAATGGGTATATGCCTCATTCATTTCCTGATTGTCAGCGGTTTAAAGGGACACATTAACAACACTGAACAAATAAAGTCATAAGCACTATAAATTTGTATGATATGTTAAGGTATTTAATGTATGAGAATGTCATATTTCACAATATGTTACATGTAAAGTAGTATAAAAGAACTTGAAAAGTTAAAGTTCTGATGCTCAATGAAGGAAATAGGTTCTTAAGGTAGCTAGATGCATTGTTCCATAAAGACTTGGATTTTTCCAATTTTTTCCCTAATTAACATATAAGGCAAACACAATCCTAATGAAACTTTTAATAGTGATTTTTTGATGGAAATTTTCCTTTTAAATTTTTTCTTGAAATATAGGCAAGAGAAAGTATTTTAAAGAAAAATTGTGAATGCATCTCAAAGAATTTTTAAATAAATTATAAAGTGCAGTGTAATTTCAATGTTGGACCAAAAAAAAAAAAAAAGAAATCCAAAAGAAAAAACACACGAAGAAAGCATAACACATACATAACAAAATGATTAAAAGTAGCATATTTTTTAAATTGTGTTTGGAAAATTGTTGAAAAAATCAAACCTTATATAAAAATCAAAGTTACTTCATGTCAAGATTTCAACATAAATATAAAAGCTCAGGAAATAAAAGAATAGGTAACTTATTAGTTAAGTGCCTTTAATTAGGAAACACTCTTAAAAGGAATTACAAGAATTTGTGGCTTTAGGGAAAGAAAAACTTTGTTAAAGAAACTTCAGAGCTGGGAAAATAACTCTGTGGTCTAAGTCCGTGCCTGGCGGGAGCAAGGAGCAGAGTTTGATCCCTGGTACTGCATGTCATGCTGGCCCCAGAACACCTGGCTCACTGTGCTGGCACTGAAATACCATGGTAGTGTACACCTGCAATCCCTGAACTTGGAAGACTGAGACAGGAGGATTACTAGAGTTAGAGCTGCATGGTGAGGCCCTGTACCAAAGGAATGAATAAATAAATAATTTTAAAAAACAAAAACAGAAAAAACCATTTAACAGTAACCATAAGAATTGAAGGACTGGCACAACATGGCATTTAAAAAATATCTAGACTAATGAATAATGTAAATATTTCACAAAACACAAATATCTAACAACAAAATTAGTTCTGTGATTGAAAATTGGGAAAGTCATAAAAATTTAATAATAATAGAAGTATGCAATATTCATGTAAAATATAGTGTTCCACATTATTTGTAATGTTCATATATTCAGTATTCATGTAAAATAATGTTTCCAAATGACTTGTAAATTTATATATAATTGGAATTATTTGATGAAAGTTGTATCATTGGAGTGAATATTCAGTGATTTAAGCATGTTCAAAGTCTGCAAATATTGGGCTTATAAATTGGTATATTTTTAAAATATATTGATCTTAAATTCCTGAAAGTATTTCATTATGTATGACCTACAAACTAAGACTGTAGTAATCTTTCTTAAAAAAATTTTAAAGGATAAAAATATATATGCATGAGGGTATTAACTCTACTAATAACAATAATTAACAATAAATAATTAGAAATTGTCATGAATTTTAAGAGAATGGAACTGGTAGACAAATTACTGCATACTTACATATTATATAACATTAGTAAAATTATTTTCCAAAATACTTAATTAAAAGGATAGTGTACCCAGTGTGGTACTGGGGAATTTAGCAACATATAGTATGACACAAATAATGTTAAAATATGTTTGTGTTTAAAACCCAGAGGATAAGTCAATATTCCAAAGTCATTCCAGTATGCACAGAGGTGAGTTTAACTGGTACCTGTGGCTTTCCCAATTTTCTGACATCAAACACTCCAAGCTTAAAAAGTGATGGGATGGTAAGAACTGCTGTTGTTTAGGGTTCTTATAAAAGTTCATAATGCATATAGTGCGCCATGCTAGTGTCTGGTGGAAAAAAAAATGTCAATAAATTCTATGCATTATAAGTTTCTTGAATAATTTCACGTTGTTTTTGTTGCATTCTGATCTTAAGACATGTATTTTACCTATACTACTTTATCTTAGATAACTAAAAACAATACATTATATCAACATTTGTTTCCTTTTGCATAAGAATCTTTTTGGTTGATGACTTGAACTCAGAGTAACTACTTTGAAGTTAATGATACATGATGTATTACTTTATTTTATTGAGAAACAAATAGCAATGAGATAGTATCAAAAACAGATTAATAGGACAGTTTCAATAATTAATACGTTGTACATTGTTATCTTCTTACTAGTCATCCATAGTACAAGAAGGAGACAGGATATCCTGTCCAAACACTATTAGTACAAAACTTTCTACTCATTGAATTAAGAGAAAGTAGCTATATATCCTATTGTGTATATACAAATACAAAATGGTCCCTCCTTTGTATCCCTTTTTTTGTTTAGCCCTCTCAGAGCTGGGTATTCCATTTGCACCTAAATACTATAGGTGCGTGAATTCAGTACAACAATCCAACACAGTCCAAAGGTCCACAATAGTAGTGGGTTATTTGCAGAAGTTGTTGACTTCAGCCTTTTATAACTCAGCATATTAATATGGCTTTATTTTATAGGCCTTGTTTTTATACTTTTCTGCTCGATTTTTAAGACCAAGATAAAGTGAGATCTATATAACAAGAAATGGAACTTTTGTATCTGATAAGGTCAGTTATGTGCCCTCAGGATTTATCCTGTAACCCTGTGCTTCACTTTGTAGATCCTTTGCCAATGTAGCCTGGTGAATGAGTCACCACCATTGCTTGGAAAAATTTGCTGTCTGAGAAAGCCTGAGAGAATGTTTTCTCTCCAGGTGACTCTCCTTAGGCACACTCTACATCATTGGTTCCTTTCCTCTGTGGTCTCATAATCTTAATCAAAAAATTTGGGACACAACTGAGTTCCATGTTGTTATAGTACAGGTTTTCCTATGTCCTGAGTCTTTACTGACCTTGAAAGGCTAGGGCAAAAATTTTGGCTGAACTTTCAGCCCTTTCTTTTCTCTAGTTTTTTATCTACAAATTTAGGTTGTTAACCCGCCAGAAGAGAAACTTATTATTACCCTGCAACATATATAGTTTAGTTTACCCTAAGTATCTGTCTAAGTATCCATCATCTTGGGCATAAAAATGGAGCAGGCATTTTCCATCAAATGTTGATATGTTAAACTTTAAGTCCTTACAGAATATGAAGAAAAAATGATTTTAAAAAAATAGCAATAAACACTTACATATTTTTACACAGAAATTTAGAAATCTAACCATATACAGCATTGTAGCAGGACAGTCCTGAGACATTTTTTCTTGACTTTTATTCGTTTATTGCACTTAATTAAAAAAAAAGGAAAAAAAAAACCTTCTACTTAAGAAACAGTATGGTAATAATCGGTATGTCATGACAAAATGTTCATATTTAGAAGACCAGAATGTCAGGCATCTCAAATGCAACCCTTCCGTCACACATTGCTATCTTCAGGGTAGTTGCTTGGCTCACAGGAATCAGCTTGCATAGTTAGTGAGGGTGAGAATCCTACCAATTAACTGTTAGTTTGAAAAACCTGCTAATATTTCTCAGGATCATTGCCTTACTCATCTTGTGCACATAAATGTATGGCTTTGCCCCTGTTATGTTTCCCAGCTTTTCTCCTTGCCCTTTCCTCATTGTCCCATTCTCAAGTTTTCACTTTCCTTTTCATTGTGTTATATCTTTCTATTTGTATTTATCATTATTCTAGGGAGACTATATGATATTTACTCGTGGGTCTAGTTTATTTCTCTTAAAACTACATATTCAAGTGGCATCCACTTAAATATGAAGACTGAGTTTATCATTCTTTATAGCTGAGTAATACTCCATTGAATCAAGATACCACATCTTTTCAACCATTCCTCGTGAGACAGGCTCTTGGTTGTTTCCAAGATTTGGCTATCACAAATTGTGCTGCTATAAACATAGGTACACATACATATATGAGTATGATATGACACTTTCAGTTCCTCCAGGAAAATTCCCAGTGGGGGGATAGCTGGTTTGAAGGGAATTTCCAGTCCTAGTTTCTTAAGGAGTCTCCACACTGATTTCCATAATGTTTGCACCAGTATACCAGTAGTGGAGAAGGGTTCCCTTTTCCTCACATCTTCTCCAACATTTGCTATTTGTTGGTTTCTTATGATAGCCATTCTTTCTGGGTTGAGATAGTACCTCAGTGTTTTTTTTTTTTTATTTTGCATTTCATGGATGGCTAATAATGTGAAGAAGTTTTTCATATATTTATTCACTTCTTTAATTTCATCCTCTGGGGGCTGAAGAGATTGCTCAGTGGAATAAGCACTTGTCTGGCAAGCACAAGGGCCTGAGTTCAATCCCTCGTTATGCAAAAAAATAATTAATTTCATCCTCAGAAGTATGTGTTCATCTCAGATTCCCATTTCTGAATTGGGTCTTTAAATTTAGGGGCCCTAATTTTTTTAATTCTTTATAAATTGCGTAGAGCAGACCTTTTTCTGAGTGCTTATTAGTTAAGATTTTTTTCCATTTTCATGAGTTGTGTTTTCACTTTGCTGGTAATTTCTTTTGATGTGAAAAACTTCTCAATAAGAGGAGGTCCCAGTTGTTAATTCTATTAAGTATTACCCATTCAATTTTATTTGTGTTCTTGAACTCTTTGCCTACCCCTATGCTTTCAACAGTTTCTCCTGCTTTCTCTTCCAGGAGATTGAGTGTTTCTGTTTCAATGTTTAGATCTTTAATCCATTTTGACTTTAGCTTAGTGCATGGTGATAGACCTGTGTCAAGTTTTAATTTTCCGTATGTAGAGAGCTAGTTTTTCCAGCTCCATTTGTTAAAGGGGCTATCTCTCTTCCAGTAAGCATGTTTGGCCCCTTTGTCGAAGACTAGATGGCTTAGTGTTTCGTAGAGGCCTCTGCATCTTCTAATCTATTCCATTGATCCTCAGGACTATTTCATTGCCAGTACCATGCTGATTTTATCACTGTAGCTTTGTATGATAATTTCAAGTTAGGAAATTATAATTGCCTTTGTTGTCCAGGATTGCCTATGCTATTCTTGGTCTTGTTTGGTTCCAAATAAATTTTAGGAATGGGACTGGGGAATGGCTCAGTGGAATAAGTGCTTCCCTGGCAAGCACAAGGGCCTGAGTTCAATCCATGGTTCTTCCAAAAAAAAAATTAGGAATGATTTCTCTAGGTCTGAGAAATATATTGGTGGTAGTTTTATAAGGATTGCATTAAATCTGTGCAACAATTTTGGGAGTATGGCCATCTTCATGATGTTGGCTCTTCTTATCCAAAAGCAAAGAATATCTTACCATTTTCTGAAATCCTCTACTATCTGTTTTTTCAGAGTACTGTAATTTTCCTTGAAAAGATCTTTGACTTCTTTACTTAGATGAATTTGAAGGTATTTCATTTTCCATGGTGCTATTGTAAGCTATTGTTTCTCTAATTTCCCTCTGAGAATGCACAGTGTATTAACTATAGTTGTTCTCTTACTATTTTGTTATTAGTTTATTTTTTATAAAATGAAAAAAATATTTAATTCTTATTTATACTTTTCTGAGTTTTTCAATTATTTTATTATTAAAATATTATATATAACCAAAGCAATACAATAAAGACAATAAAAACTTAAAGGTCTAAGATATATTAAAATACACATAGTTTGTCATATATACATATTTCTCTACAATTGATTCTCGTCTCATATTTTCTTTTTTCTATATTGTTAATGTGGTTGTTTGTTACAGTTTTGTGTTTTCCTTACTAAATCACTTATGGTATAGAATTCAGAAGTTTGTATCTATTGCTTATCTATGTCTTTTACTATTTTTAAACACTTGGTTACTGAGTTTCTCTCTCCCATTTAGATTAAAACAAAATAAACTTTCATTGTAGATTTTGTGTTGCCTAATATTTTCTAACTTTTGGTGGCTGATTTTCTAGCTATATAACAGAACTCTAGAGATTCTATATAGCAATCTTTTAAAATGCTAAATATAGGATTGCTGTTTATTTAAATATTACTTTGTGTTCCAAAGTTTTAGCAGTTGTTCTTGAATGTAATAAAAGTCTGCTTGAATAGTGTTTATAAGTTTTTTACTTAGACATAACAGTCTGTCTAAGGAATCATCCCAATTTAAATACAACCTGTCTCAAAATAGAAATCTCCAACCCAATGAAGTATTATATCTCTCTTCTATCTTTGGTTTACTAATTTCACTTTTAAATTTGACAGAAGAATGTCAACCAGAATTAGGTAAAAATTAGTTTTCTCTAAGCAAATATAAAATGAAAATGGTTTTTAAGGGACTTTGCTTTTCCCCCCAACACTCTGGTAAATTATTGCTGTACCTGCCATTTCAAAGAATAAATTATACACAGAGAAGTAGAGCCAACACCTTCAGTTTGTATCTGGTATGTTTTTATTGCTTTGTTAATTTATTTGTCTATTTGGCTTTTATTTTCTCCCATCATTCTTGTTTAATTGGTTCTATAAACAGGTAAATACTGAGAATCCAGATAAAAATGTAGTGATTCTTTAGCTCCTGAGGCATACAACATCTCTTTAATCTATTGTTGTCAAAGTGAAATGTTTTTCTAAGAGTAAAAATTCCTAATGATTTGTACCTCGGTTTAAGAAAAAGTTGCACTTATGTTTAATAAAGACTTAGGCAACTGTCTGACCAGAAGGAATTACAACTGTGACTTTAAATTATATAGAGACGGTTTCTCATACATCTAAAGTATAATAAGCATACTCAGTATGCTTATTTTAAAGATGGCAGAAAACAAAAGGGTACCCCTTTTAAAAAGTGGGCACCTAATGGACACTATTAATCATTCTCATTGGATAAAACAAGCTGAAATGAAAGTGGCTGAAAGAGGTTGCATGATGTCTAACAATGATCTAGTTCAAGCAAATCTACTCCTGAATGAGTTACCTTTTATTACTTCAACATGATGTTTTCAGTTGTTTTTTAACATGGAACGGGTAGTAAAGAGTTTAATGCCTGCTAGGTGTGGTGTCATAGGCCTGCAGTCCCAGCCCAGGGACAAGGAAGACAGAGGCAGAATGCTCACTAGGTTAGCCTGGGCTACCCAGTAAATTTAGGGCCAGGTTGAACAAAATAGCAAAATCCTGGGGCCAATCAAATATCTCAGTGGATTAAAGTGCCTGCAAGCCGGCACAGGAGCTGAGAGTTCAATCCCTGGGCCTGCTGTGCCTACCCCAATTGTGGGGGAGGGCGCTGAGATGGCAATTGAGACTGGGTGTGGTAGCACACTGCTATAATCCCAGCTCTTTGGAGGCTGTAAACAGGCAGATCACTACAAGTCTGATCTAATAGTGAGGTCTTGAACACCTTGTAGACCCTTCCCTAAAACACAAAATAAATAAATACACAAACTAAATAACAAATCTCTGTCTCAAACAAAAGTACCCTACATTACATTTTATTGCAAAAAAGAGAGCAACACACAGACATGCAAACAAAAGTAATCAAATGTAAATATTGCTTTTTCTCAAGCTAGAAGGTAATGAAAGCTGAAAATAGTTCTCATAGTTACATAGATTTCAGTATTATTAAAATATATATTAAGAAGTTAGAGAAAAGCATATTCATCATAAAATTTTCACCTCAGGTTTTTCTTTGTAAAAGCATGAAATTTTTTAAATTTCTTAGCAAATAGATTAGTAACATTCCCAGCCTTGAGATGGAATACCTGATCCTTACAATTTAAAATAACAGTGGTTTAATTTGGTTTACAGTTTGGGGGGATTTACCATGCTCAGGTGACTCCAAGGCAGAAACTCTGTGGCAGAAGGGCACGGGGAAGGAATTCTGTTCAGCTGAGGAAAGCCAGCAAGCAGAGTGCATGGTGTGGTGGACCAGGGAAGAATACCATCTTCTAAGTCAAGGCCTCAGTGACAATTATAGCATTTGCATGATCCAACAACCTTCCACAAACATCTTATGTTTAAACTGTATCATTTAATTATAATTTAATATAAATTATTAAAACTACTCTTAACTAGATTGGGATCAAATTCATCTAGTAAGTACCACAGTTCAATACTCCTGATTCTATAGAACTGAATGAGGAGCTAGCACTACAGGCACACACTACCACAGGTACATGGCACGTAAAAATGGACATTGAGCAAAGATATCTACAAGTCCTTCCATCCTTACAAGACTGGGGAACAAGCAGAAGAGATGCAAAGGAGGACAAGAGTCAAAATGCTGGGAAGTCTACAACTGGCCTTTAGTATTATACAATTTGAAGATCCCTCACCCACCACAAAATTCCCTAAATTCCATTATTTTCCATCAACCACTACATGTACCAGACCCCTTTCTGTAGGGATGGCCTTTCCAGGTGCTGAGGCAATTCAAAATTGTACAAAGAAAAAACTATCTAATCTTAAAAGATTTCACGTTATTGTGTAAATCAATTAATGCACAGTAACCTCTGACCTAGCCTTATGTAAGAAAGAGATAAACAAACAAACAAACAAACAATCTCCACTGTCTCATTTAGCTTTGGTGACAGTTGTTTCACACAGAAAAAAATCTTTGCTTAACATCCAAATTGATGCCCAGAGAAATTCACTTTATCCTGGGGAACAACTTGGCAGAAGTATGCATCTGATGGAGTCCCATCTCTGCTAACAGTGCTAGGACCTCCCTTCCTTATAAACAAAGTCCAATACTCTTAGCACAGCACAGTGCCTGGAGCCTTAAACACCCTTCCAGTTTCCTGTAACTCTTGCCCTGGACTTTCATTCCCCAGCAACCATAAGGACACGGACTAGTTGCCTCAATTTAGTGGTCCTATAAAACCTGTTTCCTCTGCCTTAAACTTTACTCCTTCTCTTCTTTCCTGGGAAGGGCAGGCAGTTCCTGCTTACATGGAAGATCTCCAGTGCCACTTCTGCTTCCTGCCTCCCTCCCTCACATATCTCTTATCCCACCTTTCAGCTCCATTAGTTGGCTGTCTGGCTGTACCCATGAGCACCCTAATCCCTGTCTCCTAAGTTGCAAGAGGCTCATTATCAGTCTTTCCAACCAAATTACAAGTTTCTTAAATAATAATAAAGAAAACAAGTCTTTATTATTAGATCTCAAAACCCAGAATGCTACGTTTTTTTTTTTGTTTGTTTGTTTGTTTGTTTTTTAAGAACCAGGGATTGAACTCAGACTTTTGTGCATAGAACACTACTTAATTCATGATACTAATTCAATAAATTCCCCCTGAATGGAGGGGTAAGTAAATGAATGAATAAATGACACACTGTCCAGTTATACCAGAGAAATCTCTTTGTCTTTCCTTATTCTGTAACTTACAAATCCAATCACAGCCTAGTTTCATTGTCATTTCTTGTTCTGTATTTATGTAATTTTTTCAATGCCCTTTCCATTTTAGAAGACTCTATCCCTTACTATTTTCTGTTCTTGTAATAGCAGTGTTACCTAAATGCCAGTTTTTTCAAGTACATTTGATATCCTCTGAGCCATTCTCAGTCACTTCTTTTCTCTGTGTCATGAAAGACAACAGAGCACGTGCAAATTCCTTTGAAACTTCCAGGTAAAATCTGTATGTCCTCAGGGTCAGGGTAATGCATCTATCAACCCAGAAAATTCATATATTTTCTATAGTTTAGTCTTACTTTCTCTGGGGAAATGAAGGTCTACACAACACATCAGAGAACTTCCTGAACATGACAGCATTAAATAAACTCAAATTTGAAACATCAACTGAACAGAGTCACTCAGAAGAGCCCCTGCAACAGAAGAAGTCAAGGTCTCCTCTGTGATTTCTGTTTATTCTAACAGTGGAAGTTGATCTTGAAACTCAGAACTTTATCTTGTTCTGGAAACATTTATTTTTCTTAAAATTATATCTGTACTCACTTCAACGTGATCACACATCCAGAAATATAGCAACTATTTCTGTTATTCTAAGAGACTTGGAACATTTTATGTTGCTTCTGTTAATATCACTCCCCTCCACCCCCGCAATAAAACTCCACATATGAACTCAGCCACCATGTTGCTCTTAGGTTTCACAAGCTGCTTATCTTCTGTCCATAGCATGCCACTACTTCCAAGAAAATTCAAATATATTATGAAAATGAGACTGACTTTGGGAATTTGCCTCCTTGAACACGGACCTCAAGATTGACTAAAAGGCCCTTAAGGAGCAGGTCAAGGAAGTAAAGTCCAAGAAATTGTTTGGAGTCAGTGTGAGACATAGCCAAAGGGTGGCACATTGTTCCCAGAGGCCCTAAGCAGCCTATGATCGCTCCCCACCCAGACTGCTCCTCTTTAGCTGATTCCACCAAAGTACAACAGTAGGCTCATCACTTTGTTGAACAAAATTGATAATTAAGTTTAGATTTCATAAAAATAGCAAGTATTATTTTTAGTATAAGTGTACCTTAAATAATAACTGAGGCATAATTTTAAAATGTATTTACTCTTATTTCTGATGTTAAAATTTAAATAAATATCCTACACTCTGTACGTCAACCTACTTATCAAAACAAGTGTAGGCCTATCATAATCAGGTGTATGAACCCCAGATATGCTCCAAGAGAATCTTTGACTTCACTCTCAACTAGTAGGCATGGACTCTGCCTCCTGAAGAATGTGCTATAGTGAGGACTTATTTTCAATTTTAAGGCTTTTTCTACTTGTCATTAATATTGTCTTCTTATTTTAAAGAGTAGTTTTTTCCCCACAGTTTAATAGCTAATCAAAAAGTATTTGAAAATTCATTAGGCAAAGACAAAACAAGATGAGTGTAAAATAAAAGAGACCTCCTGGTGTTTAGTAAAAAAAAGTACTAGGAAGCTTGAAAAAGTTAAGCTTAATAAGCAATTCTCTCCAAAGATATTTTCATAGCTTGACATCCTCCCACACTGAAACATATTATTGCATCAAGAATATAGCTGTGCTAATCAAATTTGAGGCTTCCTTGTGATTCTGTCAAATTGAGGATGCTTTTGTGTGAAGAACTGAGCCAAGGAACCCCTCGGGAGGGCTGCGTGTGATGGAGCTCTTACAAAGACCTGGGATGGACCCAGAGCAAGGTATTTTCTCAGGGCCTCCACCTTTACCCTGGTAATATGATGCTCCAGCACTGGCCAGAGTTAATACTGTCCTACATACCATTGTCTTCTCTCTGTGGCTATTTTAACTGTATGCTAAGGTTGACAAATATAAATTGCTTTCAAAAGTCTATAAAGCAAAAGGGGAGGCTGAGCAACTTTGATCTGTATTGGCAATTACTAGGTACATAGAATTTATTTGCCTACAAAAGATTTTTAAAAATAAGAAATCAATTTTCTTCCTACCATAGAACAATCTCATCCTAGTGCTCAGATAATTAAAATACAAAAATAGTTTTCAAAGTTTTTAGTCATAAAATCATCAAGCCTCTCAGATGGAGGCAATAGAGCAAAATAAAGGCCAATATTTTGACTTTCTCTGATGTGTCAGATAAGTCACTCGGCCTCTGTGTATTTGTGTGTGGTTATCTGTCATATGGGGTTGATAACAGTGCCTATTCCATAAAGACATTGTGAAAATTGTGGATAATAATTACATGTAAAGCAGTTACAAGAGTCCCAGACACCCTGAAGGGCTTAACAGAGAATAAGGATTAGCTTTTAGCAAAGAACCACTTTATCAGTGGATGACCAAAGGAGAGAGAATGAATCATAGAATCACACCATTTTAGATGTGACCTAGTTCATATTCAATGTGAAGAGGGGAAATTGTGTTTGTGAATACGGAAAATCATCTGAAAACTTTCAGAGAAAATAGCTCACTATGTTAACTTTGAGCACTGGAGTCAATTAGGGGAGAAGGAAAAAACAAGTTTTACATAATTTCTAGATCATTTTAGTTTTTACAGCAAGACTTTTAATATAATATTTGTGTGATTTTTACCAGTGTGTCAGGATAAGTATTTTGGAGTTTTCTGATTCATCTGCACTGTAATCTTAGGATCATGAGCATTTCTCTCCATCTTGGAATATAGCCCATTAAGACGTTTGGCCATTCTGCAATGAAGACTGATGGAACAGAAACGAAGTGAGGAAAGGCAAGGATGCCGTGTTGGGACATTTGCAAGGTTGGTGTTTGGGGGAGTACATCAAAATAGTGGATGAGGTAAATGCCCCACCACTGTTAATCCCATTTTGTGATGAAAAAATCTTTCTCAAGCTAAGTATAGAGAGAGATCAAAAGTGAATAGATAGAAGAACTGGTGGAAGGCACCAGTCATACAAGTACGTGGTCAACATCTTGAGCCACTCTGCTTGCCTCTGTACAAGGGTGCTTCTCCAGGAACAGGCATTTCATTTATGCCATGAAAAAAGCAGTACCTGGGGTGTCCACCTAACTTATTCTAAGTCCCTACAGGACCTCATAAACCCTTAATTTGGCAAAATCCTGACAGCTACAGGATGGTGATGACGACATTAGGAGGAATTTATGCAGCTGCTTTTGGTGGGAATATGCAGAATCTACTCAGAAATTAGGCTAGGAGTTTCCTGCTCTATGAGAGTAGTGTAGTCTGGACAGGTGAGCCTTGTCTAGGCCAGGTATACCTCTGTGCACAGTAATAATCTCAGGTATGAACAAACTCTTCAAAGTGATCGGCTCTGCAGAGCTGTTATCAACAGTCATTAAATAATCCGTATACAAGATTAGAAGAGTCTAGTTTTTAGTGAGTTCTCAGTAACATTTTGTTCATTTTATTACTACAATCCCTACACTGGAGATCTTTCATGATTATACTATTGTAATCCTTAAGAAAAACTGAAATAGTGGGAGTTTATTCATTTATTAACCATGATTCTGGCTCTAGGTCAATGAATCATTATAGTACTCTGTTAAAAATAGAGAACTTTACAGTTTTAAAAGCTACTGAAAATATCTTGGAAAAGGTAGAATTTATCTCAGAAATTAGGGACAATTTCTCCATGAATGAAAGAAAGTTATTCAGAGACCCAGAAAAAATAGGTAATCATGTCAGAGTTCTGGCAATAATATGATTGCAGGAAATCTCATGTTGGAATGTCAACTGAGCAACAGAATTTGAACTCTTAAGCACTGCACTCAAAAGGGAAGCTAGAAGTAACAGAAATTACTGAGGATAAAGGTGTGAACCTGTCCAGATAAACAGAGATCAAAAGACATTTTACCTTCTTTCTCACCAATAACTACACACACACACACACATACACACACACACTCCATAACTCGATAGAATAGATGATATGCTAAACTTTAACAATATATGGCAGATATTCATATAGTTTATGAATGGGACCAGTTATTGTTAATTTGTAATATTTGCTTCTCAATAGCAAAGTGAATCTTACAGAATTTTTACCCCACCACTTATACCAAATTATATTAAGTGGATGTGAATTAAAAACTGAGCTAAGGGAGACGTTGAGACACCCCAATTTGCTAAGACGAGTGCTCACATGAGATTTCTTTCCAGAACTGTGGTTCTTCATGAGGTTTGCTTTCGAGGGCTACCAGGCAGAGAAATTCCCGCAACTCAAGGTTACTAGTGATAGATAGTATTCTTTTTGGATCTTGAAACATCTAATTTTAGAGAAAGAAACTATAATGATTAGGAGAAAATTAAAGCAAGGGATTGAAAATTGAGCAAAATAACAAAGACAAAGTTAAAAGCTGAGAAAGTGAATAAGTGAGAGAGAGACAGAGACAGAGAGAGAGTGGGGGGAGAGGAAGAGAGAGAGAGAGAAGAAAGGAAAAGAAACGGGCTAATCTGTCTCCACTAAGCTGATAAGTGATATGTGAAGCCTCTGATGTAGAGTAGATAACATTTTATAAAGGTTGCTGAGAACATGACGAAAGTCATGCTCATCCAACTGTTGATTCATTTCAACGGTGCTTTGTAGTGACTGAAGGTAGGGCAGAGTGAGTCAGCTTTGTGTTACTATAACAAGTACCTGACATGAATGGGGAGGAAAGTTCTAAGGCGGCTTTAGTTCATGGTTGGCTGGTGTCACTGCTTCGCTACCTTGGCAGGGCACAAGCATCAAGCTGGGTCACAGCAGTAGAAACTTTATTACCACAGAACAGGTAGGAAAATAATAGGGCAAAAGACAGAAGGGACCAAGGCCAAAATGTGGTCCCCAAGATCAGGTACCCCTGACCTACTTCCTTCACCTAAATATTCATTACCTCACAATTATACCATCAAGCTATGCCTTTATAAAACCTCAACTCTGAACGCATGAGACTATTGGAGGACACTTTAAATCTACATCATAGGGTGCAAAAATACACTGGAGACTATATCGTAACAAGGAGAAAGTAATTTATGAGAAACATTGGTTAAAGGTGGAGAAATGGAAAGAACAGCAAGAAAAAGGAGACAAGAGTAGTGAGGCTACTTGATTCCTTCAGTGAGTGAACCTAAATCCATGTTCAGCTTTAGAAATAAATTAGCTTTGGCAAATACCTCAGGCCCTGAACTAGGTATCATTTATTAACATTTGAGAAAATACTCTTAGCTCTGAGATCTTCTCTTCTACGACCATCTATTTTCCTTAAGCACAGTTTGGCTTCCTCTTTGACCTTCAAACTATAAGCAAATACTGCTTAGTAAGGTGGGTCATTAGTGTCGATGTTCTCCTCACTCTCGGTTCACATTAGTGAGGGAAGAACAAATATTCAAACAAGAAGAGGCAACGTTCAACAGCAGCTTTCTGTCACTTTTGGCCAGCTGGGCTATATTCATCTGAGCCCACCTCTATTAGAAGCATCCTTTGGAGAGAATTGTCAGGAAGCAAGGCTCTGCCACCTGGATGATCGTGCTTACTAGTGTTTTCAGAGACAACACCAACAGCTTCTGCTCCTCAGGTCATTTTTTCTTTCAATCTACTCCTAGTTTTTAGATTTCCATTTCTTCTGGGGAAAGTGAGTGGAAGAGACTCAGGCAATCTCTAACTATCCTGGGGACCAAATAAAAGTGTCTAAAATTATCCTGTTACCTTCCAGGAAATTTCAATCCCTGTTTTCACTTATCTAAGGGATTTTTAAATTTTCTTATTGATTTCTTGTTTGCCTCGTTGGTTGTACAAACTAAGTTACTTATTGTCCATGTGTTTATATATTTTCTAAAGTTGTTTTTGTTATTGATTTCTGGCTATATTTAATTTTGAACTCATAACTTAAGATGATCACAACTATTTAAAATTTGGCATGGCTCTTCTGTGGCCTTGCAGGTAATTTATCTGTAGAGTCTTTTTCTTTGCACTAGAGGATTTAATTTATTTACATTCAGTATAACTATTAATAATGTCTTACTAGTGTCATTTTGTAACTTGCTCTTGTTTTCTTGTTTTAAACTCTTTCTCCCTTTCTTTCCATCTTCCTTTATAGTTAAATGATTTACATAGAAATGTGTCTTGATTCTTTGCTCAATATTTTTGGATTGTACATTTTAGATTTTTGTTTTGTTGTCATCAGGTTTTAAAATGTCTTTTGTTTATAACAACCTGCTTTACAATACAGTAATTTAAAATGTTTATAAAGAAAGAGAAAAACCAAAGAATAAAAGTATGTTAATAAAAAACCCTACTGTATTATTTCTCTCTACATATTGAACTTTTGATACCCTATTTTATGTGTGTCTATGTGATGTCTATTGTCTACATCTTAACTTTTTAATTGAATTATTATTTTGAATTCCTTTTTAGTCTTCCTACTAAATATATGAATTGTTGTTCACTGTGGCTATAATATCAAAGCATCCTGAGATTGTATAATTATTCTTACTGGTAAGTCTTGTTCCTTTGCGTGACATTTTCTGACTCTTTTTTTTTTTTTTTTTTTTTTTTTTTT